>RJWM01008308.1:0-73670 GCA_004363535.1 Dasyprocta punctata | reverse complement strand
GGACCTCAGTTCAATTCCTAGTACAAAAAAAAAAAAAGAAAAAGAAAAGAAAAGTAAAGTAAAAGAATATATGTGTATATATATATATATATATATATATATATATATAATTTTATAGATAAGGAAATAGACTTAGCTTTGGTCCTGCATCAAAACATAGTCTTGAAACAAACTATGAAATCTGTAGTAAGAATCTACTGCTTGAAATAAAATACACAGGAAGTTAAAGTAAAATGCGATGGGAGTGTATTTTGTAAATATTAAACTGACACATTTTTATTTCTCCATTCAATCACATTTCTTGGTAGCGTTAAACTTTCAAAGCTGAGCTCAAAGCTTATGTCTCACAGGAAAGCACGAGTACTGCCTAAAGCAAAGAGGCCACAGTTTTGAGATTCAAATCTGAATTGTTCAATCTCTCTGGCGAGAGTAAAGTTGGAAATTGCAAGCTGGAAGTTGTCAAAAAACTAAAGAATATCCTAAATTATTTTATTTCACTGTTTTATCCTATCCAGGCTCGCTTGGTACACTTGATTATGCAGCCTTGGGAGATGCCACCCAGATCCTAAGAGAGGGGAGGGAGGCAGACTTTCAGGGTCCTTAGTGCGTGGCAATGGGTCGAGAAAGAGTGGGAAAGGCAAGCACCAAGGCTCTAGTTGCCTTTATTTGAGTCCAAACATGTCTGTTTTCAGCATATAATGTGTACTCATCCATGTGAGCCCTTCTCAAGCTAATCTCCTCTCACGTGAATCCTGACTTATTGAAGCTGCAGATGAGGCCAGTGCTCCCCTGGAGTACCGGTCCCCTACTCACTGAGCTAAAGAAGAGCATCCGTCAGCAACTCTCTGATATCCTCAGAGTTTTTGTCCTCTCCTATGTATTTTCTCACATGCATTAAAGACCAATTTCCATAAATACAACAATTTCAGCAACAGATATGCTAACAGAATAACATCAGCAGTAATAAAAACAGTAAATATATTACCCCTATTTCTCCTTCCTGTTATTCCTTCATTTGACTCCTTTATTTAAATATAAACTCCGCAAAAGTATTGCATATACACAATTTTACCAATTTATTTCTTTCCTTTCCTTTACAGGTTAATGTTTTCAAATTATTAATTAGGGTATAGATTTCAAATAGAAAATTCACAGATCTTAAACGTACAATTCAGTGAGTTTTGCCAAATGAAAAATCCATGTAACCATTACTCAAAAAAAATCCAATCACTCACAAAACTTCCCTCACACTCTACTGGCAAACAGCAACCTCTCCAAATGAGGCAACCATTGTTTGGATGGATGTTATCCTACATTATTTTAGAATTTTTAGAGCTCAAGATAAATAGATACTTAGAATATAAACCCATCCATTTATGCATTTTTGTATTGAAGTGGGTTGTTTGCATATTTGTGCTGTTATATATCAAACTACTAAGAAGCTTTGTGCATAAGTTTTTATTTGAACTTACATTTTTCATTTCTCTTCTCTACCCAGAAGTGGAACTGATGGATGATGGAAGAGAGGCATGTCTAACTTTAATAGAATCTGCCAATTTCCTTCCTAAGGTGGCTGAGTTACTGTTTTTTTCTCACTACCAATGTATAATATTTCCAACTGTTCCACATTCTGACTAGCATTCTATATGCAGTCTTTGTTTTATTATCTCACTGTATTGACTAAAAGAACCTGTGAAATATTGAAGAGAAAAAAGGATATTTATTTTATTTAAATGAGAGTAAAGCTGTTCAATATGAAGCCATCAAGCATGATTCTAGCTGTATGTTTTTATATTCTATAAGATCAAATTTTCTTTTGTTCCTAGTTTGTTTAAAATTTTCAACATAACTACATTAATTTTTTGGTGCTTATTAAGGTCATCATTTGACTTTTCTCCTTTATTCATTTATTGTGGTAGTGAATTTATATTGACTAGTTTTTGAGTAATACAGGCAACCATGCATTTTTACCCCCAACTGTGAAATATTTTCCATGTATTTCCTATCTTCCAAATAGGTATAATGCAGTGTATGAAGTATAATTGATGTTACACAGAGTTTAATGTTATATTTTTAAGATTTTTCTAGAGATTTTTTAATTCCATGAGATAATAATGGAAGAATATGTAAACTATAATTTTGCAATGAAAAAACATCTGAACTATGAATTTGTAGTAATAGATTTTGTACTTCTGACAATTTTCAGGTATTTTATTTTAAAGTGAAAAAAATAAAAATAACAATAGAATTTCAAAACTGGTGAGTTGGAGAGTTATGATAATCAGTACATTACATAACGTTGTCTTCGTAGTATTCAGAGTACAAAATACAGGCATGATATCTTGTTCAAGAAATATTAGCACAAACCCTCCTTTGCTTCAAATTGTGAGATTCAGCAGGACTGACTTGCTGCAGCCCAGGATGGTGCTTCTGTCAGTGAGTCTTTCAGTAAATTGCACTGGCACAGTCCTGGGTTTTTCTGCCCTTTTTCATTATTACATACCTTGTAACTGGTCTCCAAACAGAGAGGCTGTGTTGCTCTGGAACACCTGAAGACACATCCTCAGAGTCACACACACACACACACACACACACAGAGTGACACTGTGAGCTTTTAATTGACATTACTTAGTACTTTATATGCACTATATGACCAGGGGCTTTCATTCTGTACAAATTCAAATCTTTTGCTGCTGTGAATGTGTGTGCACAAGTATCTGAGTGTCCGCTTTCAATTCTTTTGAGTATACACCCAGAAGTGACATTTCTGGACCACATGCTTACTCGATGTCTTATCTGTTTGCCAAACTTCCATACCATTTCCATGGCAGCTGCGCCATTTCACATTTCCACCAGCAATGCACAGGGATTCTAACTCTACCACATCATTTTCAAGACCAATTATTTTGCGTTTTTGTTTCTCTAGTATTTTTTGTTTCTTTGTTTTATAATGCCATCCTGATGGGTGTGAAGTGCTATCCCATTGGGATTTTAATTTGCATTACTCTAAGGACTAGTGAGTTGAGGATTTTTGCATTTGCTTCAACAATTGCATTTAACATACACCTGAGTATTGTGTATAGAAGAGCAAAGACATTATATTTAGTTGATATGCTAGGTTAGAATTCCACTCAAATAATTACCACGAGGTGAACTTGAATAATTTCATTGCAGTTTTTAAGGCTCAGAGTCTTCATTTAGAGGGTAATGGTGTGACCATAATCGTGATGTGTCAACTTGAATGAGTTAAGAACAGATTAGTGAAACACAGTTCTGGGTGTGTCTATGGACGACTGATGAGTAAGCTCACAAACTGAGGGAAGAACACTCAACCAATATGTGGGTGGCACCAACCAATAAGCTTACAGCAAAGAATAAAGAAAAAAAAAAGGACCTATTCCCACTTAGAAGAGCTACAGTCTTTGTTGCCATGTTACTTGGATACCAATCTCCAGTTTCTTTGCCCTGCCTACATAGATACATACTAGCAACTTTGCAGTGAGTTGTCAGGCCTTCACCTAAAGTTGTTTGCATCCTTGATTCTTCTTGTCCTGTGACTTCTATCTTGTTGGGTTGAGCAGCTACTGGATCTTCTGGACCTCCAGCTACTGTGAATTCTCCTCGCTGTGATCCTGCAAATCGCCACTGTGTACTCTCCTGCATTTGGTCATGGAAGTGTGCCTAATTTTTTTTATTTAAGCGAAAAAAAAAGACACATATAACAAAGACAACAAGCCAAAGAGACAAACAAACACTAGAGTAAATGCACAACACTAACATTGCAGGTTTACAAAACAGGATGATAGAAACTTGACAATGGTTGCAATATTGTGTATCGTTATCTTTAAAATGATTGCTTACATTAACAGATATAGACATGTAAAATTGATCTAATCATATGAGTATTAATTGTTCTTTCTCAATAACGAATACATTCAGCAGTGTGTTCATTTTACTTATCTTACATATACATATATACAGATTTATGTCTTTTCCTTTTCCCTTTTCTCTTTCCCCCTTTTCCCTTCCCAATTACTTTTGCTCTTCGAGCTGTTTTTTATCCTTACATAGTATTTATTATAGATTTTGGATCATATATACTTTTTCAGTTTCTTACACTAGGGAGACAATACAGTATTTACACATATGGGTTTTATTTTGCATAATTATACACATATTTTCTGTGCTGTTCCTCTAGAAAACCCTAACTGATGCAGATGGAAATAATACTTATTTTGCAATGGTTTAGGTATACATTCAAATGATGAATTTATGGATAACAATGTTGTAAAATAAAAAAAAATCGATTCAATGTTTTATTTCAAGGTACTAGGCATACTGGCAAAATTCCAAATGAGAATCCAGTTTTTCTGGTAATGAGGAAATCTTATGTCCCAAGCAATTTAGCATAACATCAAGTTATGCTAATATAGTTCTGAAAGTGAATATTTTAATGTCTTTTTTTTTCTGAAATAAAACACATTCACATTTCTCCTGTTTTTTACTTCTAGACTTTTTTCCATGGTTAATGTCCTGAGATGAACACAAAATAAACTCTAGATTTCTTATAATGAAGAGTTTAAAGAAACTAATCAATCTTGAGCTACTGGTGGAAATTTTTCAGTAGCAGACATAAGAGTGATGTTTTATTTGTCTAATAGAGAGAATTAGATCTGGTTGTGCTGTCAGGGTATAGTGATAGATCTAACTCCCCTATCTAAATGAGAAGCAACATTTTGAATAAATCCTTCTACTATGTCAGAGAAAATGGAGGCCAAGATCTTGTAATATAGACAAAAGGAAGGAAAGACACAAGACTGCCCACTCCTTTTCAAACAGAGATCTGTCACAAATGAAAGCAAAATTGATTAAAACAGCCATTTTCTTACTTTCTGCCAAGGTTTATCACTTGTAGATAAGGACAATGGTCTGAGAAGTAATCCAGCTTACAGTCATTCATCACACACCACAGATTCTCCTTTGGTTTTTAACAACTTGCCCTTTGCAGAAGCAATTGATAACTTTGCAAAGATTCATGTTATGTCTTCTACCAAAAAAAAAAAAAAATTAGCATGTAATACTTTCATAGAGTTATTCTTTGTAGGAATTAAAAGATAATTTTCAACTTCATGGATTACTGGTATCCCTAAGACCCTAGAGAAAAATGAGTGAGTTTTTATTGGCCCCATTGTTGCAACATTGAGGTTAATGATTCTGTCATCTTTTCTTGTACCCTCAACATGGAACAGTATCTACAGTGGAAACAATAACTTCTTACAAAAATGACACAGACCTGAGGTTGAATCCTCACACTACTTAATATCTGTGGGTGTCCTGGAGCGAGATACTTAATTTCGATGAGCTCCAATTTTCTCTTCACTAAGATGGGAATAACAATACAAGCTCACAGAGCAGCTGGTATAATAAAATATGATCGTACTGGTGAAGGCATCCAGCAAAGTTCCAGACTAGAAAATAGTTCTGTAAGTTTCTTTTGAACCTTTTATACTGTTGCACCCATTATTATTAATCTAAAACTTCCCAGGTGTGTATGACTCATCCTTCCAACTTTATACATAAGTTCCTGAAGGGCAAAAATAATCATACCTTTCTTCCTTCTTTGTTAATATAGGTCATTGTGTGTAGTAATCAATGCAGTATGTCTTTTTTCTAATTATAAAAATAATATACGTTCATATTTGATGATTTAGAAAGTATCTAAACTGCACAGAAAAAAATGCTGATAATACAACACCACAGAAAGAACAATATGTGACTCATTTTGACATATTTCCTGCTGGGCTTCTTCCCATGTGTGTCTTTAATAATTAGGATCATACAGTACTTCAAGATTTGTGGTCTGTTTTTCCATTTACCTTTCTACAATGAGCATTTCTTGTATAAATCTTTTTCAAAAATATGAATTTTAAAAGCTCCAGAGCAGTCCATCAGCAGGATACTCCTACTGTATTGTTACCACACCCTTTACTTTGCAAATTTGCAGATTTCCACCATTATAAATAACTCAACAAGTAATTTTGTACACATACTTTTGTTTGTTTTTATTCCCTTAGGATTCTGTGTTAAAAACCAACGAGAGAACATATTTTTAAGACTTACTCCTTTCCTCCCTTTAATTAACACAATTTTATAACTTACTATTTCATAAAGGAGTCACTATATTCAGGTATTGCAAATATCATTACTCTAATTATAACAACTGTAAGTATTTTATTTACTACTGTGTTACCAATTCCTTGCACAAGATAGTAGCCCAGTAGTTATTTGTAAAATGGAGTTAGCTTGAATTACCTTAATCCTTCAGAACTTTGGATTTCTGAGCTGAATAATGGTATGAGGTTTAGCAGTATCTCTGACCTCTGTTTGCTTCATGTCAGTGTTCTCCCTCAACTGTGAAAATGATCAATTTCTCCAATATTGCCAAATATTTCCTGGAGGAAAAACAAAAATTGTACCCCGACACATATACCATCGGTATTACTGTCCCTTGTTAGGCTAAAAGCAAAATCACAGTTCTACCTATACTAATTTATCCTTTAACATTTTGGTGCATTCTTTTTAAAAGAGGGCGATGGGGCACACTTTTGATGCATTTTTGCAGAAGGATGTTTATTTTTAATTAAAGTATCTTGGGCCTCCAACTCTGGTAATCATAGATACTTACATCATCATTTTTAATGGATTTACAATATTTCAAATATTTCAAATATTTATAACCAAATCCCTACTAATGCATAGTTTTATCCAAAAGTTTTTATTATTGTAGGTACACTCAGATACACATAAGCCACACAGACACACACTATATATGTGTTTATATATCTATGCACACACATGCATACATCTTTAAACACTCATCCAGCTTCTTCATTAGTATAAATTTCCAGAATAATATGTTGTATGTCCTAGTCAAGTTTTATAACATCAGCATATTTCTTTTATTGTCAAATATTTTTATAAAAATGTTATTTTGGATTCAATTTAAATATCTTTGATTACTGTATAAATAAAGAGAATTCATCTATCTTCAGTTAATTGTAGTTCTTGTTTGCCAGTTTGGAGGTATTCATTTTCTCTCTCTAATATCCGTAAGGGCTTTTCATGTGTTACATAGACAAATATAAAAATAGAAGTGAAGTTCCTGGCTGAGAGAGTTAGAAATGAATTCAGAGTCTTTAAATATTCTAAATCAGTGATTGTTAAAGTGTGGATGTTTGGCAATCAGGAAGGTAAAAAAAATTAGAATAGTACTAAGATATCATTTTTTTTCATTATCTTTGCCTCATGAATGCACAGTGTAGTTTTACAGAAGGAAAATGACATGAGATGACACCAATGTTCTGCTGGCTAATTTTATGTGCAATTTTATATGTAAATGTTTGTAATATATTCTAAGATTGCAGGTTTAATATGCATGCAAACATTTTAAGAAATTAAATCATATTTTTTGCACTATTTCAAGAGTGCATTATAAGATGTCTGTTTGCACACAATAAAATCTGGTACTTCATTATCAGCCAAAATATTACTGTTCTAAACTTTTTCATGACTATTATTTTAATTAGATAATTATTTTATTCTAAGTAGATATATTTCATTCATACTATTTTTCTTGTGTTTAAGGATGAATCATTGACCTAAAAGAGGGAATGAAAAGATTTCTTTCCTCCACTACAGTGTCTATGTCTCAAGATGCTGGGAAAATGAATTAAGAGTTTTGTGATTAATAAAAGGAAAGAACCTCCTCCAAACCATTTGGATAATACTATTGAAAATTTTGACAAAAGCTGTACTTCTCCCAGGGATTATACATGCTGGGCACATACAGCTAGTTTATTCTGTCTTACTGAATAGAACATCTTCAAATAGTATGAAAGTGCTAGTGAAGTCATTTTCAGACAAGTTATTCTGAATATGCCATATAAAGAATTAAACAACTTAAATGCAGATTTGATGAGGTATTTTACAGCTAGGAACTGTTACAACTTTTCTAACTTAAAATGCAGAGGCATCTTTGAGGACAGTGTATATTACCTTGGCTGAAGAAGCATATACAATAACTGAGGTGCTAATATAGGCTGATATGATTTAACACTATTGACTACATGCTAGATAAAAAATTAGTAAAACAAATTGTACTTTTCAATTACACAGTAACTTGTCTCATTAAAGATTTATCTCCAAACATGAAGATTTAAGTTCATATATTATCTTTAGTGTTGTACTTTTACCTTGCAAAAGGACAAATTCACAGACTTGGCTAGATTTGCTCTTTGGTTTATGTTCGTTTATACTTAGTACCAGATAATCATAGAGCATTATTTTACCTGAAGCGTTGATCTTAAATGCAAATAGTGGTGAAAAGTTCTACGTGTATATGTTAATCACTTCCTATTCAATTCTCAGCGAGTGAGGGATTCTATGGAGATGATCCATTGCGTATCTCCGAACACTTGGAAGATGAGATGTATGGAGTGTGTGAGTCACAGCTGCTCATAGCCTGGGGGAGCACAATACTGCTTCATTCATGCAGGGTCACTGGAAGTAAAACAACTTGGGAAGAGAGTGAATGAGCAGGGCTGTGGGCAGTCTTTATAGTACTGAGAAAATGAGCTGACCCTTATTCCTAAGGGAAGATGTCATCGCCTGTTTAAATAATCTTGTGGTTTGGCAGCACAGTCTTCATGCTGTCAATACTCTCGCTTGGTTTGAGAAAGTGTCACCTGTTTGTTTGTTTGCTAAAGAACCTTAGCTGTGGAATCAGGTGGAGAAGGAAGCTTGCAGTTACACCATTGGCTAAGCACCAAATATATTGCCAGTAGTCATTGCAATCCACCGCCACACGATCCCAAGACAAACAAATGAATAAATAAAACCCCTTTCACTTAAGAATGCCCTTGATAAAGCAGGAAAAATTATTCAATATATTTTGTGAGGTGAATTAGGAAGCACATATAAAACACTTTTGCTGTACGCTAAAGTACTGTGACTGTCTCTAGGAAGATTACTTGTGATTATTTGAGCTGTGAACTGACCTTGTTGATTTTTTTTTAACGGAATACTATTTCTGTTTGAAGCAATGAATAACAGACAATCAGGGTTATTGTTACATAGGTGTTTCTCAGGCGTCTTATCCTTCAGTGAAAACAACTGGCATTTTTATTGCCAATGAAAAACTTAGAGCTTTCAAAAAATTTTAAATTTTGGAAAATTTGTATCTACTATCACTAATTTGATCATATCCCAAATCTTCAGTACTTTTGTCATGAGATCAGCAATGATACTAAGGAATATGATTACTTGCTGTTGTATAACAAAATATATCATCATGAGCAGGGCCAGGTGGAGCACTCCTGTAATCTCAGCTCTTGGGCTGCAAAGTGAGCCCAAGGCCAGCCTGAACTACATAGCAAGACCCTGTCTCAAAAAGACAAAATATATATATATATATATATATATATATATATATATATAATATGTATCATCGTGTATAATGTCTTCAAAATTCATTGAATTGTGAATAAATTAACAATTAAAAGTTCAATGTAGACAATGGATTTTAATGTATGAGCATACAAAAATTTGATGAATTGGCTTTAGATCCCACACAGCAACTAATCTTTAAGAAACTAACACTGAGCAAGTTTTGGTGTAGTATCAGGGAAGAATATTCTTAATTCCTTAGAAAGACTATTACAATACTTCTCCCTCTTCTTGAATTTTCTTCATGTACTCAACCAAGCAATGTATTAAAAGAGGTTGAAAGCAGAAGCCAAAAGTGAGAATTCAGCTATCTTCTACTAAAGTGGACATAACAGAGATTTCCAAAAATGTAAAACCAATTCCAAATTTCAAAATCAAACCCAAAAAATGTAAAACAATTCTTATTTAGTTTAATTTTGTCTTGAAATACTTTTCATAAATTTATGAAGAGTAAATGCAGTGGTTTTACTATTGACATCATAGTGATTTTAATAATTTATAGTGGTTTTAATGTTGACATTTCAAAATGAATTACTAGTTTAAAATTTGCTTTAATTTGAATATGGTGACTATCAGTAGATATAACATATAAAAACAATTTATTTGAGATTCCTACTAATTATTAAGTGTACAAATTGATTATGAGAATTAAAGTTTGAGAATCACTCTTTTTTAAAGAATATTTTTCTCAAGGACAATGAAACATCTATTTGTATATTATCTATTATTTAATTTTTTTTCTATGAATCTATGTGGTTTTTGTAGAGAAAATTTACATTCAAGTGTGAAAATTAGAATGACTTTTTTGAAGAAAAATCAGCCAGTATGTTGAAACCTATTCAATTATAGTTTTAATTAATCAATGAATTCCTCCTTGGGGAATTTGTGGTAAATAGAAGATAACAAGTTAAAAAAAAGTTTAAAATTTCCTCAAATATACTTGAATTTGAGACATCATTCACAATTGGAAAAAGGTAAAAATGATTTAAATGTCCATCAATTTTTACAGTCTTCAAAATTGTCTCTTAAATTTCTTGTCTTTTCTTCCCATATTCCCACAACCATATAATTACTACTGTTTTATTTTGTTAGTACCTGCTTGCCATACTTAAGTTCACATTTGCCTTGGGGAGTAAGTACATGAACATAATACAGCTTTTTTGGTTTTGATTTGTTTTTTAATTTTTTGGTGCTGAAGACTGAACTCGGGGCCTCACATGTACCAGATATCAAACCCTATGCAGCTTGTTTTTCTAATTCGCTTTTCCTTTTCCACCCGCTTCCCTCCCTTCAACTCTAAATCCCCTTTCCCCATTTTTATTCCTCTTATTAGCATCCTTAGCTGATGGCTATGACCTGTAATGCTTACATTCACTGAGGTTGTTAGGTCCTGTACCTGAATATCTTAGTTCTTATTTCCCCTTCCTCTCCCCCTTCACACTTGAGTTCCTGGACCCCTTCCCATTTGAAGATCTCTCCCTTCCTTTCCTTCTATCCATCCTTTATCATTCTTTTTGTTTGTACTTCACCTCACTCAAATGAGAGATACCATATAGTATTTAAGCTTGTGTATCTGGTATATTTTGCACGATATTATATTATGTAGGTGTATGCATTTTCCTACAAATATATCAAATTTATTCTTCTTTATAGCTGAATAGTATTCCATCATGTATACATACCACATTTTTAAAAATGCATTTTTCTTTTGATGGGCATATAGGATGTTTCCAGGATTTAACTATTATAAATCATGCTGTCATAAACATGGGTATGTGTGTATCACTATAGTATGGTGTCCTTAGCCATTTGGGAAGATTTCTAAAAGAGAAATAGCTGAGTCATATGGAATTTTTAACAGTTCTTTGAGAATTCTCCATATTGGTTTCCATAATGATTATACTAGTTTATATTGTCACTAATAACATAGGAGAGTTCCTTTTCCACCACAGCCATGCCAGCATTTATTAATCTTTGACTACTTGATGATTGCCATCTTTTCTGGTGTCCAATAAAATCTTAGCATCATTTGCATTTGCATTTTTCTAATGGCCAGAGATGCTGAACATTTTTTCATATGCTTTTTGGGCATTCTTACCTCTTCTGAGAAGTATCTGTTCATTTCACTTGCCCATTTCTTGATTGAGTCATTTATTTTAGGTGATCTAATTTTTTTTGAGTTCTTTATATACCCTAGATGTTATTCCTCTCTCTGCAGAATAGCTAGCAAAGATTTTTCCCATTCTGAAAGCTGTCTCTTCACTCTACTAGTTGACTTTTTTGCTGTGCAGAAGTTTTTTAATTTGGTGTAATACCATTTGTTGGTTCTTGCTGTTGTTTCTTTTATGTGTGAAGTTCAGTTAAGAAAATCCTTTCCTATACTTATGACTCCAAGTATTTTACCTATTTTATCTTCCAGTAAATTACCTGTTTTATTTTACCTGTTTTAGCTTAGTGTTTTTGTTTTAATGTTTAGATCTTTGATCCATTTTGATTTTACTCTAACACATGATGGTCTAGCTTCAGTTTCCTGCAAAAAGATATTTATTTTCCCCAGCACCATTTATTGAATAAACTATCTTTCCTATAATGTATGCTTTTGGTCCCTTTGTCAAATATCAAATAACTGAGTGTGTCTAGGGGTGTTTCTGTTTCCTCCACTCTGTTCCATCTATCCACATGTCTGCTTTGTGCCAGTACAATTGGCCATTTTTACCATATTTTAAATGACTTCCAAACTTATGAATCTCAATCAAATTGTAAGGATTTCCAGGCTCTGAGAGAACTTTTTGCTTAAATATGGAAAGAATGTTGATGGTACTACTAC
Source organism: Dasyprocta punctata (assembly GCA_004363535.1). Classification (NCBI taxonomy): domain Eukaryota; kingdom Metazoa; phylum Chordata; class Mammalia; order Rodentia; family Dasyproctidae; genus Dasyprocta; species Dasyprocta punctata. Next base: position 61,339 of record RJWM01008308.1, on the reverse strand, counting down.
TATCTCAAGCCTACAATACAAAACTAAATATATCCAATGTACCATGTGAAATCACCAATACTACTTTTGCCTTACACAAATTGGCTCAAATCCAATAAACTATAACATCTTCCCTCAAAATTTCATTCTCACCTTTGAAATTTCATTCTTCCCTTCTTTCACTTACTGTGAAAGACAGATTACCATGTCCTACTGGTTCTACTTCAGACTCTGTTCCTATGTTATCTCAGTTGATACAATTTATTTCCCTAGGTCATCAGAGCCTCTCACTTGAATTATTGGTAAAGTCTCTTTGTGGCTCTCAGTGACTCATTCCATCAGGTAAATTGTGTACCTTCTCTGCTCTAAGCCCTGAACTAAGTGATGCAAGGGCAAACATGAACTGAAGATGAAGAAATTTCAAGGGTGTCATTCTCTGGGGGGCTCAGAAAAATTGCAGTACAATCTGATGTCAACAATCATGACACGAAAAGTCCAGATTCACTAATGATTAGCACAATGAAAGAAATAAGGAAGTATGCCTTTCATATGAAAGATGAAATTCCCTTACTGTTACTGTCTTTCACACTCTTAAGAAAAATACTTGTTTCCCTTTCACTCTGAGCCAGGTGTTGTAGTCAAGACAAGTAATACAATGGTGAAAAGAAACAAAAACAGTTACAGCGTCCTCTAGCATATCTTACAGAGTAGAAATAGAGGCCAGTAACAGTGCACATATAAATACAGCACAATGAGCGATTGTAAATGTTTGAAGCAAAAGTCTTTTTCTATGTATCTTGTAAATTACATAAAAAGACATAATTGAGACTGAAGAAGGATGGAAAGTACTGGTGAGGAAATGACATTTCAGTAAAGGATTGGGTACATTCAACACCTGAAGCACTCACTTTATGGGGAGAAGTTGACACAGTTGTATGGCAATGAAGGAAATATCATATGACGTAATGCATTAAAGCACTTTGTACACCATAGAGCACTAACTTACGTTAATTGTTACTGGCAAAGCTATTCACAAGGACAACAATGATAACCCTATATTTGTATACCACTTTATGACTTGAACATAAAACTCATGAATAATAAGTCATTTGATTCCCATCATGACTCAAGAAGCACAAAGATAGGAATGTGAGCTCCTATTATTTTTTCCTCTGAAGTTTTTGTAAAGGACATTTCATTATCTCTGTTATGTATGATTTCCTGTTCACACTAGAGCAATGGACACATAAATGATTTCTCATCCTCATTAAAGTAGTAAAATCCGTCATGAAATTCTTTTGCTGATAGCACAAAAGTAATAGAGCTGTCCATGCATTTCTCTTTTAGCCTGTACTGTCCCAATCCAAGCTCATCTCACCTCCAGACTTTCTTTTTTGAGTTTTTTTATTAATATATGTTTGCAATGCCTAATAATTACATTCATCTTGGATAACTGGTACATATACATATTGCATCTTAATCATTTTGACTGCACCTAGACTTCAGAAGTCTTTTTCCATGTACTTTTACTACAGCCAGTATCCATGGTCATGAGAGTTACAGTTGTGAAGCACATTTGATTACTTTACTTGCTTATTAAAAATCCACAGATTAAAGAGCATTAGTGTGTTTGTTGATGTTCTTGACCTCTACAGCCTCGACTGTGTCATACATTGGAGATGCACTGTAGGTGTTTATTTCACAAGTAAATAGAAACAAGAAAAGAGGCAAGGTTCTAGGTTAAACATGGATGAGACAAATGTACATAGTACATTATCTGGAGGCTAAGGTAAGTGTTAAAGAGATTTGTCTTTGGAGGTTCAAACTTGATCTTAGAGGGTAGTTATTTTCATAAAAGATAATTTGTGCATTTTTTACATATCTGTCAATTAAAAAACACAAAACAAATTATTTTGAACATCTGTCTGGTGATATATAATCCACGGTGTTTTCCTCATATTACCAACAGATTTGTACATGTTATCTTTGTTGACAAAACATTGTCTTTCCCCAGGTTCATCTCAAGAATATAGAAGGTAATTTTCCAAACACCTTCCTGGGCTTTCTCAACTATTTCAATCTGATTCAGCAATCATATGACTCAATGTAGCATCGGTCAACTTTACAGCAATGTTTTAAAGATTTTAAGCCAATGTATACTAATTGCTAACTGCTTTCATGTTGAAGTTGTTTTCAACACAGGGATTTTATTATGGATAAGGATTTACTTCTGCCTACTTCTATTGCTGTACATTTATTTGATTACCTAGAAAGAATAAAAAAAAACCCAAAACATTGATTTCTTACATTGTTTTCTTTTTTGTTTCTGCTAACGTGAACAGATACCCACTGATACCCTAATACTGTCACCAACTTTTTTTGGAAAAGTTTAGTGGGGCAGCAAGGAAGTTTAGAGCAGAAAAAATGAAACCTTTCCATAGACCAGAGAAACTCAATTCTACCTCTGCCAGTGTGTATTAGGAAACTCTTTTAGGCACTTTTCTCTTTGCAAGGACAAAATACCGGACTTTCACAATTTACAAGAGGAGAGATTTATTTTGGCACACAGTTTCAGAAGTTTCAGCCCATGTTCGGCAGGTTTAAGCACAAAAATGATATTGTGGAAAGGCCTGGGCAGAGGAAAGCTGCTCACATTATGGCAACCAGGAAACAGGGAGAAAAAGGAGGAACCAGGGAGAGAGATAAACCCTTCTGGGTCACCCCCTCCCAGTGAGTGGCCTCCCACCAGGTCCCAACTCCTAAGACCATGTTGGATAGCTGCCCCCTTCATGCAGTCACCTTTGAAACACGTGAGGTTTTGGGAGCCATTTTAGATCTAAACTAAAACAGAAGCATTGCCCAAGAGCAAGATGAAGCTAAGAACTGAGAGCTTTCAAAGTCATTTTTGCTGCTTAGATCCAGGGAATGAATGATGATAGGAGAAGTTTGCTGTTCATTTTTTTCTTATTTAGTGACTTGGGGGATTGAAACCAGGAGCTTGCACATGTTATGTGTGCACCGTTCTTGTTATGGCTTATATTTAGATGTCCTCCCAAAGCCTCCTGAGCTCAAAGGTGGGGCTTTTTGGAGATGACTGGGTCTAGGGTGTGTGATACTGAGATAAAGGTTGCATGGTATTAAATTAGTCCACTGATTGGTTTAGCACAGTTGTGGGTGTGGATAATGGGAAGGCCCTGCCTTGGGTGTGGGTGGCACCACCCAAAAGGCTTGCAGTCTGGATGGAATAAAAGGGAAAGGGAGGCTGGCTGCTGCTGCTTTCTGCCTCCCCTGCTGTGAGCTGTTTCTCCTCTGTGATGTCCCTCTGCCATGCCACTTTGCCTTGGAGCTAGATGGCTATGGACTGAAACTTTTACAAACTTGGGGCCAAAATAAACCTTTCCTCCTTTAACCATGGTTGTTGGCTGTTTTGTCAGTAACCCAAAAAACAACTCAGACACTACCACCCAGGCTACATCCTCAGCCCAGAAACCTCCTCAAAGCTTCACTTAAATTCTACATGGACAGTTAAACTTTTCCATATTTTGGGCATGCAAAATAAGACTACTGCTAGTAATACAAGTAAAGGCAATAATAAACAAGATAGTCATGTCACAAAGTCCACACTGCTTCCATAATAGCTTGGCCTTCAGGTAGTTATACATCTTACCAATGGACTGAAAGAAACACCGCTATTTTTTGCTTTTAGAGTTTTGTCAAGCAATATAAGATCAAATAATATCCTCTGAAACTCTTGATAGTTCAAGATGAGCAGTTAAAATAGTGTCTTGCTGCTATGCATTTCCTATCAATACCTTTCATATCATTTTTCCTCTCCTTACAAATCAAACTATGATTTGCCATAAACTGAACCGTAACCTGGGAATCCAGCAATATTCTGTAGGCCCATATATCATCAACTATCTAAAATAACAGCATGTCTGAACTCAGAGGGCAATTTTATTGATATATGAGGCAGAATGGAGCACAGCTTATTCTTTTGCTGTTATATTGACTTTGCTATATGTCAGTAGCAAGAACACAGCATTTTTAAAAAATTTTTGTTTTCTTAAATAGCCAGACCTTGGGAAATAATCAAACAGCAACAAACGTAGCAAATTTCCCTACCATACTGTCCCCATAATATGCTCTAGACATGGATTAAAATTATGGAAATAGATCTATTGTCTAATACTTAAACAACCTATTTTAAACAATCATTCATTTTTGCATTGTTACAAAAATATTCAAGTTGGGGTTAAAGATGATAGTTAGGTGGCTACTAGATACCTAAGAAAATGTGTCCACGAAGTACTATGGGATTGGGTGGTGAGCACTCTGAGTAGGCACTCCGTTGTTGTTTTTGATTTCTTGTTTTTGTTTTTATGTTAAGGGTTGAACTTAAGTTCTCTCATGTGCTACACATACGTGCTATTACTGAGCTATACCTACAACCCCCAGGCTTTATGATTTTTTAAGTGTTTGACATGTATTGTTTCTATCTTCCCAGGAAATTTATGAAATAAGTGCTGCTACTATCTCACTATATTTCCTTCCCTTACTGCCTTCATGCACACTGTCCAACTTACAGTCACCACAACCACATTTCTTTAACCTTGGCCAGAGACTTTTGATGGGTACCGCAGCCCACAGAACTAGTCCATAGCACTAATATGAGAGCAGGGGGTTAATAATGGAGCAATTTTTGCCCAGAAACTGACAGGACTTGGTATCTCTGTCGGGTAACTGCACTAAATCATAAACTATACCAGTAGTATTCAGCTCCGGGACTTACATGTTAACTGCTCATATTAAGTTGGCTATTTTTCTTTCCCTGCCTCACTTATACTCATTCCTGCAAACTTTTTTCCTTTCAAATAATGTACTTATACTCAAATTCTTATCTTTCAGTCACCTCTGGGGAAACATCTGCATTTTACAGAAGCAGAAATTGAGATTAGAAGAGTTGAATTATTTTTCTAATTGCATATAGCTTCTACCAGGATACATACTCAGGATATTGTCTTAAGACACCATAATTTAATCATTAAAAATGCAACTTACCTTTGGAAGAGTAAAAAATCCTCCTCACCTTCAATAACACACTCATAATTCCTCACTAGTAATATTCTGTCTATACAGATATCTCATTTAGGAATAAAATTGAAAACATTAGGAAAACAACATATTGTACAAATAATCCAAAATCCTAACTAATTTTAAAAATAACCTTTAAGAACACTGGACAAAGCAAATGAATTGAATTTGAAATGCAGATGTTTCTTTTTAAAAAATTAAGTAAAGCACAGATCTTCATTTCTGTTCTAGGATAAGAAAGTCCTAAGTGGAAAATGGGCCTCTGAGTAGGTTTAGAATGTACCCAGTATATTATCCACCTCATGGTAGGCTTTCAAAAAAAAGAAGTCCTTCAGTTTCTTTATCTTTTTTCTATTCCATCTCTGAAGTTATTGTAAAGATGATGGTTTCCTCTACCATGCAAATCACAAGATACTCTTAAATAGACAGGGCTGGGTTCCTCTCTATAAGGTTTCAACTTAATACATTTTTCAATATATTGAAAAAAGCAAAACTCTAGTGAAGTTGTAGGATGCAGGTGTGGAGTGTTAACCCTGTATTATATCCAGGACTGTAAGAGTTGCCACTCTAGCCTACTCAGTTAGTACTAGTCTCCAGGAGTAAAGGTGGCAGACAAAACAGTAGCTAAAGTCAATCTACTACCTTATCTAAGACGGTGTATCCATGGGTTCTGCTTGACTGCCTTTTTCACATGCTTCAAATATTTCTTTAAAGATTCCCTTCTTGCCCTACCCTACCTTCCTCACCTTCAACCCTCCAGTCTCCTGTATTCGCCACATCATTGGTCTGAGTCCAGCATACTATTTGCTTCGCTTATGCCTTATGTCTGGTGTGTCTCTTTTGTCTTTTTTTAATGGAATGAAAGTTTGATGGCAGAAAGTAGAAATCAGTCCATGGAATTTCTTAGAAATTCTAGTATGCCCTCTAGCTGGAATCCCTCCACTTCTTTGAATGTTCTAATAAAACTATGTATCCCAACTATATTTTAATATATTCATTTTCCCACTACCTGTAATCAAATTCAAAAGATGAATTTACTACCAAGATTGCATCCAATGTGGCATGGTGGATCAGTAGATTTTATTTTCTACAGCCTTGTCTAACATCAAGATAATTGTGTTTCTTAATTTCCAAAATAACTTAAATTGTGACAAATGATGTGACATCTAAAGCGAAGGAGGACAGATATTGCAGAATTAAATAAAGGTCAAAGATTTATAAACCGTGATTTTTTTGAGGCAAAAGGCAGAATGTGAGTACTGTGTTGTGACTAATGCAAGAGTGATGTAGTAAAAGCACAAGTCTGACTACCATTCAGCTAAGGTTCAAGGTGATATCAAGTTTGAGGATGCAATTCTAGAGTTTGGGTTAGATGTAAACATGAGAGATTTATGATTTAGTCTTTAAAGTGCTTCTTTTTCTTGCTCCAGAGTTGCCCTAGCAAGACGACCCTGTCTTCTTTTGGCTTCAGAACACAGAAATGTGTAGAATGTAGGAATCAAATTTTCCCTGATTTCTTTGGAGGGGAACGTCAGACTGCCAAATTATTAATCAAATTCCAAACACCAGTTATAGAGCATGATGAAAAAGAAGCCACTCTGATGCTATGCTATCAAAATTCCAGTGTTGATGTAGGATAAAATCAAAACTAAAATCATTCTAAAAGGAGAAATCTGCAGTAAGATTGCTAAAAAAAAAAAGGCGGGGGAGGCTGATAAGACTCTAAGTTGAAGAGATGCTTATCTTATGAAGTATGGGTTAAAATTCTCAAAGGAACTTGCATTTTGTGAGAAAAATACTAGCTGGATTCCCTAATATTTGAAAAAGAGCATTCCCAAAATATGCATTGCATGCCTGAGTGGCTATAAAACCTAGGATACTCCTTATGCAAAGCATGTGTAAACAGAGTTCAGGGAGGTGACAGAATAGACAAAATACTATTTGACCAGAGTATTCTGTTAAATTCCACTCTAAAAGAAAGGTTACTAAGTTTTATGACCAGGTGTAATGCTGAGAAAATTTAATGATTGCTAGCCACATAAATCAATCGATCAGTTCTAAAACAGCAGTTAATGTGTATTGGTACACATCAGATAAATACTAGGGTTTTATATGAACTGGCTAAGAAATCTAAGTGATAGAACAGATAGGCTAAAAGACTGTAAGCCAAAGAGAAAATTCAGATGGTCATAAATCAATTCTAGCCCTGGAAATATAAAGGGAGAAATTTCTTATTAGATTAAAAGTTTGAACTCTAGACTGTCCTAAACACAACATAATGACACTGCCCTGCTGTTGTTGTGATAAATTACTACAAACATGGTGACTCAAACAACAAAAATGTATTCTGTCTGGAGGGAAGGAATCTCAGGGGAAATTCGCTTCATTGTTCTTTGTGCCCTGTAGGTGGTGTAGAGGGCTCCCATCCATCTTCTTGGCTCATGCCAAATTTTTATACCTGAGAAAACTTCATGTTCTGCTTTCAAGATGGTGCCATGTGGCTGCATCCTCCTAAAACAAAGGCAGTAGGGTGCTCCCTTCAATCTCTTTTATAGGAGCAGTAATCCCATTCATGATCATAGAGCATTCATGGATTAGTTATTTCCACAGAGGCTCTATCTCTTAAAAATACCACCTTGGGTATTGAGATCCAATAGGTGGATTAAGGGGAATGCATGTATACATTCAAACCATTGTGGACTAGCTCACTGCATTCTCATTGAAACTGAATTTTCTTCAGTTCAAACAAATTTTGAAGGCTAGAAAATGTAACAACTTTCTTTCATGCAGCTCTTCCTCTCGAGGGTATACCAGTGCAAGAATTTTGATCATTAAACATAAGTGGTCTTCTACAATTTTCTAGGAAGTCCTATGCTAGTAGATATTGCTGCTTATTGCTTTCTTTATCCTTTACTGTTGTGACCAAAGTGCATGCTGAAGACTTGCGTTGTTTAACTCTCTTGGGACCATAACATCATGCTCAAGAAATTCGCAAAGACCAGAGGCACAGCATTCTGATTTTTGTGCCTAACCTCAAACTTGAAATCCAGACAAAAGGATTTATATTTAGGCCATTATAAATAAGATTTTTTGGGGTTATATTCACAGACATATGCATACTCTCATAAAGACACTCTCTAAAAAGAAATAGAAAAAATAAGGCAATACTATGTGATCTACAGATTTAATGCAATTTCTACTAAAATATCAATAGCACTCTACACAGAACTAGAAAATGAAAACCCCAAAGATCGTGTGGAATCAAAAAGGATCCAAAACAACCAAATTGGTACTGGGCAAGAAGAGGAAGACTGAAGACTAACAATACCAGATTTCAAGTTATATTACAAAACCATAGTAACAAAAACAACTAGGTACCAGTACAAAAACAGACATTTAGAACAATAAAATAGAGCATAAGATACAGAGACAGCCCCATGCACCTAGAGCAGTCTGACTTTTGACAAAAGGACCAAAAATCTATAGGAGAAAATACAGCCTTTTTAATAAATGGTAATATGAAAACAGACCCCTATCTCTCAACCTGTGCTAAAATATAATAAAGATGGGTCAAAGACCTAGATATAGAAACAAAAATTTTGAACTTACTAAGAGATAGTATAAAAGAAATCCTGGGAGCCATAGCTATAGGCAAAGGTGTCATGAAAAAGAGTGCCTACAGCACAAGATACATTACCAAAACTCAACAAACGGCATTACATCAAACGACAAAGTAGCTGCACAGCAAAGTAAGCAGTCAGTAGAGCAAAGAGACAACTTACAGAATGAAATCAAATTTTTGCTGACTGCTCTTTTAACAAACTAATCTTCTTCTAAAATATATAAAAGACTCAAAAAGTTACCCCCACAACCCACCAAATGACCCAGTCAAATAAGGTCCACATAAACTGAATAGATAGTTCTCAAAAGAAATGCAAATGACTAATACATGTATAAAAATCTGTTTGGCATTTTCAGCCAGTAGAGAAGTGCAAATCTAAATTATTTTGAGATTCCAACTTACTCCAGTGAGAATGACTATCATCAAGAATACAAAACATAACAAAGACTGGTGACCACATGAGAAAAAAAAAACACTGCATTGTTTGTAGAAATGAAAACTAGTACAACCACTGTGGAAACCTTAATGGAGATTCCTCAAAAATTAAAAATAGAAATACCATTCAACTTAACTGTACCTCTCCTGAGTATATTCCACAAATAACTAACGGCATCATGCTATGGCAATACATGTACACCCATGTTTATAGTGGCCCAATTCACAAGAGCGAAGCTCTGGCAACAGCCTAGATGTCCATCAACAGATGAATGTATAGGCATACATAATGCAACAGGATTCTGCCATAAAATGAGATCACATCATTTGCAGGAAAATAGATGGTATTGGAAGCCATCACGCTAAGCAAAATAAGACCGACTTAGAAAGTTAAACATCTCATGTTTTCTCTTATGTGAGAAACTTAAAGCATAAATAGATAAGTGAATAAAGAGATGACAGGAAACTAGAAGGGAGACTTGGTGATAAGGCAGGGGATTAGGGGAAATGGAAGAAAAAGGAGAAGGGAATAAAGGATTTCAAAATGACCGAAAGATGTTATATATGCATGTACCAATTTCCCAAAATGAACGTTACTATCCTGTATTACAAACATGATTATTAAATCATAATAAATACTGACCAGGGTGTAATGAGATGGGACAGTGAAGGTGATAAATGTAATTTGGTACAGTATCCAAGAAATTTTATGGAGTTAATGCTTTTTGATTCCTAGAAGATAGAAGAATTTAGATGTCAGATGAGCAAAAGAATGAATCAGTGGATAAAATTTGTGCTGACAGTGTCAGGGAGAATAAAGCCTGGCAGGTTGGATGACTGAAAGAATACCAGTGTGGCCTGAATAAAGAGAGTAAAGGGTTAGGGATACACAAGATAAGATGGAGGGATCAATAGGTCAATTCTAGTATTTCCAAATACTAGTGATCAAATTGAATGCAAAGTATCAAAGTTAGTTTTAAATGGTTTTATGTAAGGAGGTGAGCAAAACACAGTTTATGTGTTTTACGAAAACTCAAAAATCTTTTTACTTTTGGAGGGGGAAGTAGAGACTAGAATGATGCCTAGTAGAAAATGTAGAATCGAGGAAGGTATTTTTGTGAAATAGTAACAGAGCAGTAGTGAAGAATAAATTAAACGTGTAGGTGATAGAGAGCATAAATACAAAGACATAATCTTTGAGCTGGTAATAGAGAATGGCACCAAAATCTTGAACCTGTGGAGGATCTTGTCTCCAAAAGAAGTCAGGAAAACCATTAGTTATACTAGAAGAGCAGAAGATGTATTCAAGTTGTTAGATTAAATAGCCACATGCCCACTGAAGTTACCCTGAGTGATGGAAGGAGTTGGACTAGCAGTGATGGAGAACCTGTCAGAGATGTGTCCCCAAATTACAATCCAAACCCACTTATTTATCACATTGCAATTAAACCTGAATTCTGAGGTTTTAGTTTAGAGAAAACAACTCATATACTAACATCTTTTTCTTGAAAGGAATGTAAGTAACACACATGCATAGGTTCACTACCGCTGGGCTATAAGAAAGACTGGGAATTAGAAATTACCACCTTCATTAAGCATGAAGCTCTGGAGATGACAGAAATTAGGTGATAAATGTAGATGTGTGCTTAATGCAGAGCAAGGGTTTGTAAGAGCAGGGGTTTTACAAGGTCTGGAAGCAGCTATACAGAAAAAAGAAGGGAATATCACGCCTTCCATACCCAGTGTTCACAATGTTTAAGAAAATCCCAGGTTTTTTCCAAAAGCACTTCAAGGGAGAGTCCTCAGAGTACATTCTGGTTTTTAGTTAAAGCCAGTACAACAGATAAATATAGGCAAGAGGTTAGTTCAAGAGCTTAATTGGCTTCTTTTCTTCAATTTTAAATGGACTTTATATTTCTGGGTTGTTTTAGATTCACAGCACAACTGAACAGTAAGTGCAGAGTCCCCGCACACTCACACAGCCACATATGCATAGCCTCCCCACTATCAATGTCTTACTCCAGAGTGGCATTTTTATTGTAACTGAAGAACCTATATCGACGCATTATTGCTACCCAAAATCTATAGGTTACTTTAAGTTTCACTGTTGCTGTCGTACATTCCACGGGTTTGGACAAATGTAGGTTAACCAGTATCTGCATTATAGGATCGCTCATAATATTTCACTGCCCTGAAATTCTCTGTGTTCTGCCTACTTGTCTATCTTTCCCTCCAAGTCCATAGCAACCACTGATCTTTTTAATATCTGCAGAATTTTGCATTTTCCAGGATGTTCATAGGTTTACAGGAATCAGTTAAGATTTCAGATTGGTTTCTTCACTGCAGCAATATAGATTTAAGTTTCCTCCTTGCCTTTTCATGACTTGATGATTCATTTCTTCCTCTGTGAATGTACTATAGCTTTTCCGTTCACCTGCCATAGGTTGCTTCCAAGATTATGCAATTTATGACGTAGTTTGAATATTTTTCCTCCAAAATTCAAGTATTGAAATTTAATGGCCAGTGTGATAGCCTTAAGAAGTAAGGACTTTCAGAGGTAATTAGGCCATGAGGGCTCCTCTTTTGTGGGTAGGAGAGGCTTCACATAGTATCTAGTTCTCTTGCCCTTCTGCTTTTCTACCTAGTGAGGACACAGTAGTTCCCCACCTTGGAAGACACAGCAGAAAGGTGCCATCTTAGAAGCAGAGAGAAGTCCTCGCCAGAAAACCAAGCCTGCTGATCCTCTTATTTTGGAATTCTCATCCTCCAGAATTGTGAGGAAATAAATTTCTATTCTTCATATGCTACTTAGTCTTGGATTTTTTTTTTATGTCAGCACACACAGGCTAAGACAAATTATGAATAGAATTATTATGAATACCATGCTCAGGTACTTGTAGATGTAAGTTTTCAAGTCATTTGGATAAATGCCAAGGAATATGATTGCTGGGCCTTATAATATGAGTTTATTTACTTTAGTAGGAAGTTGACAAAATGGTTCCCACAGTGCTGTGCAATTTTGCATTCCCCTCAAGGGTGAAGAAGGGTTCTTGATGCTGTGCACGCCCATCCGTGTTTGATGCTAGCTGTTTTGAATTGCTGGTATGTGAGCAAGTTTGTAGGTCCATCTCTTTGTTGTTTTAATTTGCATTTCCTAGTTGCATATGATATTGAGGATCTTTTCATATGCTTATTTGCCATCTGTGAAGTGAGGTGTTATTGAGATATTTTGCCTAAATTTTAATTTGATTATTTTCTTATTGGTGAATTTTAAGAGTTCTATATTTAGGATACTATCCTTTGCAGATATGTCTTTTGCACATATTTTCTACCAGTCTGTGGACTACCTTATTCTCCTCATAGCATTTTTCTCACAACATAAGTTTTTAACATAATAAAATTCAGCTTATCAATTATTTCTTTCATGGGTCATATCTTTGATGCATTTAAACAGCCATTACCAAAGTCAACATTATCTAAAATCTCTATGTTATCTTCAAGAGGTTTAAGAGTTTCAAATTTTATTTTTATATCCGTGATTTATTTTGAGTTAAATTTTGTGAGAGATTTAAAATGTGTAGATTCATTTGGTTTTGTATGTGAAAGTTCAGTTATTCCAGCACTATTTGTAGAATAGCAAATTTAAAAAAAAACAAAGTTACAAAAAATAATTTTAAAATAAGAAAGCATAACATTTTAAGCAGAAAATTAAATGCATACAATTTTGCACATTTTCTTTCCCTCATTAAAATATTTATTTTTACTTTTTAGTAAATTTCATTACTATCATGCAGCGAAATAAGGTAGTAATGGAAATACTAAAATTTGATTAAGGAAAATGCTTGCAATTGTTTTGTTTTATATTTTCTTGATTAATCTTACAAGAAATTTAATTGTGAATATAGCTTATTTTGCAGTGTTCTGTGGCATAATGATTCCTTTATTCTATGCTCAGGAAACAAAAACAAAATCATCTACCATTATCTAAAGTTATTTCCAAGTAAGAATAAATTTCATATTAAATATTTAACACCTAGGCTAGGCATTTCACAACTTCCTCCTTTTTATGAAAAGCTTATTGATTCATTCTTCAGTTCTGAAACAACTAGAAATAATATTTTACACTAAAAGTATTTAAATTGAGTATAATATTTCATGCATGATATAATATTTCCATTTGTCAAAAAAAAAATGTACGCCTTGAAATTCACACCAGTGAGGTTTTCACACAAATGCCGGCTGAGAAGTTGGTCACAGTAACAGCCAGAAAATCAAGTTCAGGCAAAGACTGAAATCACATGCCCAGGCCCTGAGAAACCCAAAATTGCCAGCGTGACTAGCACTTAAAGGTCAAGGAGAACCTGACATATCTGTAAATCTCAGACAAAAGAAAAACGCCGCATAGTCTTACTGAAAGACAAAATTAAAGTCATGTTCCGTTTTCTTTTTCACAATAACTGTGTGACTATGATGTATTTCAAACCTTTTTTAAAAAATGAAAGAATATGAAGCACCCTAGGGGTTATGATAAAATATGCCCACCACAAGTTCAAGCTTCTACGAGAGGCCACAGACTTGCTCTCAGAATGAAGGCGCATGGTTAAGTCCGTGTGTGCAGAGGACGAATATATCGCTGGGGGTTCCTTGAATTCACTTTCATACAAAATAAAATGTTCGTTAAAGAAGTAAAAAAAATGTTCTAGTGTCGCTTTTGTACATTATTCCACTCAACAGTAATTATGGCATTGGTGTTAAATTTAGAACAATAAAAATTTTTGTTGTTTTCAAGGAAGAGAAGCAAGGAGAAAAGGCAATAAATTTTTATTATTTATAAAGTTTAGACTCATCTGTTCAAAGGTGTTGATAAAAAGCAACATGGCTTTTACTTATCATTATTATAGAATTTTAGGGGAGTAAGTTTAGTAATAATTATTAAAATTGAAAATATCCATACTGTTTGGTTTACATAAGTAATTCCTACTTGCAGGAGTCTAACTTACAAAAATAAAATCACTGACATATAATCAAATACGCAAGAGGGTGACAAAGGTTGTATTGTCTAATGCAGCAAAAATTTTAAAACTACAAATATGTAGTATTATTAAATTTAACAATGTATTACATACCACTTTAGGCAATGAGGATATAAAAATAAGGTAAACAAAATGTAAGTAAATGTAAATGTATTTTTTTTTCAGTACTGGGGCCTGAACTCAGGGCCTTTGCACTGAGCTACATTCACAGTCCTGTTAATTATTGTTTTTTTATTATTGAGATAGGTTCTTGCTAAGTCACCCAGCCTGGGCTGGAACTTGACATCCTCTTTCCTCAGCCTCCCAATTATAGACATGAGCCACTGCATCTGACTTTGATATTTGTATTAAAATATCTTACAAACTAGCAAAGGAATATATCTAAATAAAGGGAAAATGAATTTTGTACTGGAAAAAGGCATCCAGGATGTCTCCTCAGCAGTGAAGACAGGAAAAGGAAGAGGACTGCTTTGTAAGGAATGAGAAAGGGGACAAGTTGAATAGGACATTCTAGGTAGGAGTGATGTTTCAACCTAGATACAGAAGCTTTTCTATTTGGAGGTGTGGATTTTATTTTTATTTTTTTTTTATTTTTATTTTTTTTTTTGCGGCACCGGGGATTGAACTCACAGCCTTGCGCCTGCCAGGGCAGGCGCTTAAGCCACTGAGCCAAACTCCCGGCCCTGATTTTTTGAGGCAGGGTCGCACTATGTAGCTCAGGCCGGCCTTGCTCTCGCGTTGTAGCCCAAGCCGGCCTCGAACTCACAATGCTCCGCCTACCTCAGCCTCCCGAGTGCTGGGATTAAAGGCGTGCGCCACCACGCCCGGCTTGGAGGTGTGGATTTTAATAAGGGAAACAATATTTTAAGTTATCTGGCTTAAAAATTAGATTTAGGTCATACTATGAACAAAAACATGCACACATGCACCTGTGTGAATATATGAACTGTGTATGTTATACATGTGTGACTTACAAAAACATGTTTCTATATATATGACATATAAATATACACGTGTTTTATATATGATTATATATACATTTCCTTTCCATATCCATTTTCAGGATTATAATGTAAAGTAATTGATAAAATACTTTTGGGTAAAAGTGTAACACATTAAAAAAAATATCAGAAGGCCAGAGATTTAGCTCAGTGGCGTAAGTGCCTGTCTGGCAGGCACGGGGTTGTGAGTTTGATCCCCGGCACTGAAAAAAAAAAAAAATCATCAGAAGAAATCATCAGAGTATCGCCAAAAAGAACAGGAACAGATTGCTATGCATTTTTAAAGCTGGTTTACGTAGAAGTACAACTGTCCCCAAGAGAGCAAGTGAATATTTTTGAACAATGTAACATAGATATTGATATAAACACATATAGATACAAAGATTACCAAAATTTCTTTTACCAAATAGAGAAGCAAAACGGTTTAAGAGGCTGGGTTGCAGGAAGTCACACTGCCACCACGTAGAATAGGAATATAAAAAGAGCGAGCTTCCACTGCTGGGAAGTGCTGGTCCATGCTCAACAGATGAAAAAACAAAGAAAATACAGAGCAGGAAAGAAAAATCCCCCAATTTACAGCACTTGCTGGGTTTCCTGGTGTCAATATCAGTATCATGACCAATTTAAAGCTACCAAGGAGAGCTACTGAATTCAGAATTCAGAGTCGGCCAGCAGTGCATCCCATTAGCTTTTAAGAGCAGGCAGGAGTTGGCTTGAGCGTTCCACTGTCCTTTTGTCTTTTTTTTTTTTTTTTCTGAGCTCTACTTTATCTTACAGGTTGTGAAAAGTTTTTGGATAATTTTTAAAGGGCAATTATCCTTAGCCACATATTTTTGAATAAGGATGTTGGCAACAGTTTAAAAGGTGAGACAGTGAGGCATCGCATGGAATGAGGAAATGACTGTAATTCAGGAGCTCAGAATTGATAAAGATCAAGGACTACAATAGATATAAAACCAACTGAAAAATATCACATGAGGGACACTGCAAAGTTGAACCTATCACACTTTATGACAGGTTAGGTTGGACAGCAGGAAGAAGGAGAGTAGGAGTAAAACTCAGCCTAAGGTCTCAAGGTTGACCATTTATAAAACAGGTAATATCCAGTGAGGAAAAGCAGGTGTTCAGGAAAGGAAATATTAGCCCAGTTTTGCACATATGAATTCCAAGGGATCGGTCGAGCGTCTGTGCACACATTCAGAAGGCACTGGGAAATAATCTGTTATCATGGCAGGAAATTCACTTTACATTCATCTTTGAGAAATTCACTGAAAAAGTAAGGTATAAAATGCAAAGAACCAATGAAACTCAGGAAAATGCCAACCGTTATAAAGCAGGGGGTCAAGGAGAGTAAAATGGAACATCTCAGATACTTAGGAGAGGAATATTGGAAGATCCAGAGGCATAATCAGATACATAGAAGAGTTTTGAGGAAGAGAAAGTTGCCAACAGATCTAAGTGTTCCAGACAGGACAAAAATTTACTAAAAACATAATTTCACATTTAGGATACCAGTAACAACCCTTGAGAAAGGAATTTTGCTGGAATGTGGGAACTAAGTTAAAGTAGGTTCAGAGAAAAATGGAAGATTAAGTAGAAAGTAAATAGATTACTGGAAAAACTGTTAAGAGAAGCAGTGTTATGCAATACAAGCAATGTATCAAAGGCAGAGATAAAATAGTGAAACAGACTCAAAGGCCAAATTTAGTTGGATCAGTACTGGACATGTCACATAAATTCAAGTACAAAGAAAGACTAAAACCTGAATCCCCGAGGTTTGAAAATTCAGACCCATACTGTTATCCCATGAGTAAAACTTATTAAAAGTCTTTCCTGAGACATCATATATTATAATTGACAAATTTAGGAGGTTAGGTCAAATGAGAGTCACCATTAAAATGAGAGTCACACAACTCTCCTTGGGCATTTAATGTGCCGAAGAAGATTCAACTTTCATAGCCATTCAATTCCTTGACAGACCCCTTAAATTTTCTAGGCTTTTACATATTAACATTGCTCTGGGGAGAGTTGGTAGTAAAACTTGGGGGATTTTGTTATTCTGCTGGCTTAAGACATTTGAAAAATTTCTCTCAAAAGTTTGAAAAAGGAAAGAAAGCTCACTAGAACAAATTCTGCTTTCATCAACATCAATGTAATAAAAGAAATTTTTTAAATCTAATGCTAGAAGGGAGCTCTTGAAAAGCAGACATGGTCTACCAGGTTAATCTCGCTTTGCTTCCAATCTTAGTATGATTTTTCCATGCCATAATTCTTTGCAGCTGATGTATGAAATAAGTTGACAAATGGTTTTGGAAATAAGAAAAAAAATTGACTGCTTAGCCTTGGATTTACCTTCATTCTGAATTCTAAAAGGTGTCCTCCCTTCATAAGGTAGAGCTTTTATTTTGGTATTCATTTTAATAACTGTCAAGAGTTAAACACCGCATCATTTTCAGTTGTATACATTTGCAACTTCTTAAAATGTGCCTATATGCTTTTCATCACGGAAGATGATAGGGTTTTCAGATTTGGGGGAATTTGTTAAACTTTAAAAACCTTTGATATTAAACTATTTATTCACATATTGAGAAGACAAATGGACGTACTCCCTTTTTGTTTTCCATTTTCTTTCCATTGAATGGAACATTTCCCTATTGCTTCTGACAATTATTTGATAGTTTCTTTGCTTAAATATACTTATCACAAAATCTGAGTTACTAATTAAAAATCTGAAGCATAGATAAGTACTCAAGTAATTTGGAGAATCACTCAGAATCAATTCCTTCCTTTAACCCCAAATCTACATAATGAAATTTCAGGCAGTACATATTCAGACACTTTGCATTCTAAAAGGAAGGTTGTCTCTTACACATTCTGTTTTCCAGGAGCTTATGATTTTGTAGCTAAATTAAGGCAGGCATGAAAATTTAGGACACAAAGTACTTCTCATAGGCAGGGGTTTAGGAGAAGAATTTTGTATGATAATTCCTAAAACAGAAGTCTACAGTTGGTTCAGCCTTTAATGTTTCTGGATTTGAACTTGCAAAGATTGGATGGGAAAGTTACCTCATATATGGACATACAAAAAGAGGAAAGAAATTATTGGTGGTATGTTATGATTTGGATAAGCATCTCCCAAAGGCCTATGTGTTAATGACTTAGCCCACAGGTAGTGGCACTACTGAAAAGTGCTAGAACTTTTAAGAAGCAGGAAGGGCCTTGTAGTAGGAATTTAGCTCAGTGAGAGCATGCCACTGAAAGGCGCACTGGGACCCTGGCCACACCCAATCTCTCTTTTTGTTTCCTGGCTGCCATGAAGTGAGTAGCCTCCTCTGAAATCTACTCACTGCCTTGATGTCACCACAGGTCCAAAGGCAAGGGCGCCTGATGACTATGGGCCAAAAGCTTTGAAACCACGGGCCAAAGTAAATCTTTACTCCTCACAGGTTTATTTATCTCACATACTGTGTCATAGTAATGGAAAGCTGACATACAGAGGGAGTAGCATAAACAAAGGCACAGAAGGCAATGTGAAGCGAACAGTGAGGTTTGGCAAAAAAGAACATTAGGAGGCAAGAGGTGAGCTAGAATCCAGAGGGCTTTGAGTGATGGAATACATAGTGGGGCTTTATTTATTTAGGTAAATAGGAAATGGTTGAGCTTTTGAATAAGACATTGCTAAAATCAGAGCTTGCTTTTAGAAGGAGGATAATTTTGTAGCAACGGATAGGATTGCTTGGAGTGAAGCCATGCTGTTATCTTCTTTAATCATCCTCATTACAGAATCAAGATAGTTAAAAACATCATTGATAGAGTAGAGTAGTAGTTACTAGAGACAATAAGACAATCGGAAAGGCTGGTCAGTGGTGCAGTGTTATAGTTAGTATGCATTCTGGTGTTCTATTGTACAGTAGGATAACTACAGGTAACATTATTGTATTGTATATTTCAAAATAATTAGAAGAGAAGATTTTGAATGTTCTCACCACAAATCAATGACAAATTTTGAGGTGATGGGTATGCTTAACTGCTTGCTTTGACCATTATTCCACAGAGACAGATAGATAGAAATATATATCTGTGTCCCATATATATATAAAAAATATATATATATATTCTTTATCATTTAAAAATAAAAATACATTGTTAATTTAAAAATATATTGCAGCAGATCTCAAACATGTAATAATTACAAATTAATTTTAAAATATTTAGTAGAGAAAAAGAATAACGAAAAGGTCTGTTTCATTGTGAAATACTTCATTAATGAAAGTTTGTAGTCACATTTTACATTTTGCTCACAAATTGTGGTTTTCTTTCCGTATTTCTTTTCAGTGAGTATTAACGTTTATTTTCAAGGCACAATACAAGACAATGTGATTTATTTTCACCAACTCCTTGGTTCATGGAACTCTGTCAGTAGAATGATCTATGGCACATTATGTTTGGATGGCATATGTTGCAATATGTTGATGAAATGAATTATGGAGTTTTATTAACAATTTGAAAGAATGCATCACTCACATAAAGAATGAGGCATGAAAGTTCTCCTAATTGAGAAATAGTGTCTGAAAAATTAACTCTGTAAACACATTTCTTATTTAGTTTAACTCAATATTAAAGTTTTACATTATTTCATCTGACACATTTTTTTCTTTGTAAGAAAACTATCAGTTTTAATGGATTTTAAACAGTAAAATTTTTGAGCTACTTGACTTTGAATGATTTCATTTTTGTCTGTGGATTTAATTTTACTTTTTCTTAACTTTTGGCTCATCTGTTTTTCATGGTTGTTGATAGAAATGGTGGCAATTTCTTCATTTTATTGAATAGTTCAGAATTTTTTTATATAGGTTATAACTTACATTTTACTTTCCAAGGAAAAAAATGCAAACTCTAAAAATATTGGTACTAACCATAAAATGATTAAATGCTGAAGATCTTTAAATTACTGCAATCTGAGGCAGGTATAATAGTCCTATAAAGAGCATCCAGGTACATATGCTTCTACACAAATGAAGGCGATAGTTTGTTTCCGGTTTAAATGTTGACTGGGAAGTCATTCTTCCTAACAACTAGGGCATTACCCTTCTGACTACTCAATGTAGACCAAACCATTGTTTCCACATTATTGAGGAGTTTGGCAACTTGGAGCTGGCACTGGACCCATGTTATTGCATGAACTACACCAGAAGGCTAGTTGAAAATTACTCTTCACAAAAAGGGGATTTGAACAATTATGGATACACGAACTGAAAACTTGCCACAAATGGAAATAAGGACCTTGAAACTAGGAAATAGCATTTCAAAATATATTGATAAGAAGAAAAAATACAAAACTTAGATGAGGGAAGAAAATCCATACTGCAGAAAGGATTTTCTCTGGCTGTTTATATACTATAATTCATCTACTAATGAAATATGTATTGGACACCTAGTAAGATGTGAAGTTTTATAGTTTAACAACTGTATATTCCACAATGAGTAATATATTCCATAATGAATCAGATTTCATCAATGTTTCTTGTTTGAGTCTAGACTCTTTCCTTGTATTATTTAGAGGTATTTGGGTGAGCAGTCTCTACTAAACTATTGCAGTCATTGCATAATGGATATTATAGTTTCCACCAATCAGAAAACCTATTGCCCTTATAGATTACTTTACCAATACATGTCAACTGCTACAATACATTATAGAGCCTAACCATAAACATCTGCTTGATCAACTAATTCTTAAATTATACAAACTAACTATAAATTTCTACTAGCCAGTTCTTTTTGCTTTTACTTTTTGTGTTTTGAGGTTTCATTCTGTTGTGTAGGAATAGGAGGGAAGCCATTAAAAAGGACAGATATGGCAAAATCATTTCATAAAAATTCTCAAGGGATGTAAGAACCTAAGTTTACATACAAATTCAGTATACATGCTGTGCCTTATGACCTAACTTAACCCTGTATAAGTGTAATCTTATTTAACTATGACTGACCAACATCCATACTTAGGACCCTATTTATAATAACGACAGCCACGCTCAATGTGTATCAAGTACCTGGCACTATCCTAAGCCTATAAAAGTCATTTAATGATATAACACCACAGTTTAACTATTATTATTATAACCATTTTACAGACATTCAGTAAAGTATGCAAATTTCCTGTGGTCACATGGAGAAGCAGTGTCGGGCCTGGACTTTGAAGCTAGGCAGCGTCCACACCCTCAACAGCTGTCCATGTGGCTTTAAAAAGAGAAGGCTTTGCAGAGTGTGCACATCTAGGGACAGAGTGAGTCAGCTAATGTGACAGGGTGAGCATCCGCTGGGTGCCAGATACCCTTTTAGTCACAGAAGATTCAAGGACAAGCAACCCTGACCCTGACCACCAAGACTATCCTGGATTTCTTGATTATTTCCAAACTGCAAGTTCTTTTTAGTGCTTTGAAATAATCAAATGTAATTCTATATTTCAGTAATTTCCCTGGGAACCAATCACCAAATCTGTGTCTGAGAATAAAGTTGTGCTAAATTTCTATTTCAGCTCCCCTGGGCTCTCTCCCAGACAACTGTGCAACTCAGCGGGGAAGATTTCTTCCAGCAGGAA
The DNA here is from genome assembly GCA_004363535.1 of Dasyprocta punctata. Taxonomy (NCBI): domain Eukaryota; kingdom Metazoa; phylum Chordata; class Mammalia; order Rodentia; family Dasyproctidae; genus Dasyprocta; species Dasyprocta punctata. The sequence continues at coordinate 39,577 of RJWM01008308.1, read as the reverse complement.
AGCCCAAAGGAAATTAAACTCATTAAGGTGATCTCTATTCTTCAGTCTCAAGTAGGTTTCCTACGTGTATCAAAAGCTACTGTAACTAAGGCATTCTAGTCTCCTGTCAGAGCACTTTTACCAAGTTGGAAAATGTACAGGGCTTCATAACTGACAGAGGGCCTTTTCTTTCACTGGCTTCTAGACTTTGGTTAATTGCTATCGCCTAGTTTGCATTTTTCTAATTTGTAAACTGAAGACATGGGCAATATTACCGAAACGCTGTATTACTGAAAGGTAGTGTGTGTGTCCCTAAAATTTTGATACAATCAAATAAATTATTTTAAGTGTTTCTGGAACAATCTAAAACTCCTGTAATTTTATCTCTCCATAGAGAAGATCTGAAGGGTTTTCAGGGACAGTTAAGCTCCGTAAACAATGATATGCAGCCTTGCTTTCATCAGTCCTGGGTGAGTGACATTTTGGCTGCCACAAACAAGCCTTCAGAGAGTCTCTTTCTAGAGCTATCAAAGATGTCCAGTAAACAAATTCATGAATTTCTTTGACAGGGAGTAGTGGTGGGGAAAATATGGATGGAGAGACGACCTATAGATATAATATTACAATGTCCTTTTCAAAGTGAGCCAGAGGCATCTCTAAACCTTATAAGCACTTAATGTCAGAGAAGTGCTTTGCTATGAGAGAGTTCTGCATCATTAGAAGAATTAATCACAGACTTTAAAAAAAAACTTTAAAAATAGCTAGAACAGCTGTTTTTTTATAAACCAAATCCTCCTTCCTGATGCCAACTTGAACCATCTTTTCAGAATAAAAGTTACCTTCTTCACAATATAAAATATTCACCCTAGTACCTTGAATTCGCTATTCCCCTTGAGATTTTTTTAACTAAAATGCATCTTCCTGGGTGAAAAGTTCTATAAACTACATCCCCGAAACAACCTGGAAACCATACTCGCCTATGACATGCTTTCTTTTCTCACCTGAATTTTTATCACGTAACAAACACTGCTAATTTTAAAGTATAGAATTCAGTAGAATGTAGTTCAATTGCAATATTGTGCAACCATCATTTCTCTCTGGCTGCAAAACATTTTCATCCCATCCAAAAGAAACAGTATATGCATCAAACAGCCACTACCTATTCCCCCAAACCACAGCCCCTACCAACCACTAATATGATTTCCGCTTCCATGCATTTACTGATTCTAATATTTCATATCAGTGAAACCATGGAATCTGTGATGTTTAATGTTCAGCCTCCTTCAATTTATCCACCTTATAGCATAAATGTGCATTTTTCCCCTTTTTATAGCATACAGTGATCCCCTTGTATAGAAATACCACATTTTGTTTTATTATCCCCACTCTTTATTTGATAGATATTTGAGTTGTTTCCACATTTGTGTATCTTGAATAGCGCTGCTATAAATTTTCCTGTACAAATATTTGCTTGACTACCTGTTTCCAAGTTCTTCAGTGTATAGTCCTGGGAGTAGAATTTCTGGGTCATATGATAATTCTAATTTTTACTTTTTTTTATTTTATTGTGGCAAGAACACTTAACATATCAGCACTTTATGAAATGTGTTAGTATCCAATATAATACGGCCGACTACAAGTGTATTATAAAACAACAGATAGCTAGAATTTATGTATCTTGATTAACTAAAGCTTTGTACAAGTCAATTAGTAATTCATCATTTACCTTTCTCCCCACTCCTGGCATCGGCAGTTCCTTCTATGATTCTATGACTTTCATCACTGGAGCAGATACATCATGCAAATGAAAACATTCAGTATTTGTATTTCTGTGATTGTCTTATTTCTCTTAGCACACTATCCTCCATATTAATCCATGTTACCACACACTGCATCCTACCATGCATTATAAGACTGAATACAGTACTATTTATTATTGTCTGTATCTATCTCATTTTCTTTACTCATTTATCTGTTGATAGATAGGTTCTTTTCATGTTATGACTATTGCAAATAGTGCCACAGTGAACATGGGAGGGCTAATATTTCTTTTTTAACCTGCTTTCAATTTACTCAGACATAGGATTGCTAGATCATTTGGTAATTATATTTCTTAATTTTTTATGAACTTTCATATTGTTTTCCATCATGGCTACACCATTTTAGAATCCCATCACAGTGCATGGGATTCACATTTTTAGATATTGTCCCCAGGATTTGCCTTTTTCTGTTTTAGACAATAACCATCCTGAGAAGAGTGAGGTGATATTTTACTGTGGAGGGTTACTGTTTTTCTCTGATAATTATTAGTAGTGCTAAACATTTTTTCATATACTCACTGAACATTTGTGTGTCAGTCAAGATCTTAGCTCATTTTAAAATTGTGTACTATTATTAGCTCTGCTATTAAGTGGTAGAAGTTCTTTATAATAGATGTTAACCCCTTACCAGATACATGGTCATTTCTCTGTTACTCTCTGTGTGGGCATCTGTACATCAGACAAAACCCACCACCTCTCTTAGTCTTCAGAGATGCTTCATGTAGGAGAAGACCACTCACTCACATAAACCAGAAATTCTGAGGCTTCTCAAACATTACTGCTAGTTCAGGGATAGCAAAGCTATGACAGGCAAGTGCTATTGTGTTTTCCTTTTTAAGACAAAAGATGTTAGTGTAGATTTGTTTTTTCTAAACTAAAACCTCAGTACTTAGGTTTAATTGCAGCATTGGCAATTTGAGATATCTAAGTGAGTTTTGGGTTACAGTCTGGCACTCGATCTGAAAAGGATTCACCATCCCGGTGCCAATCCAGCCCACTCTGTTTGTTCCTTGCAGCTCCCACGCTTCAAGGGCATCCCAAGTCTGATCACTGCAGTAGGTCAACCAAACATCCTCAAAAAACTGGATCATTGGATGCTCTACCTCAGTGGTAGCTAACCTTGTACATAAAGGTAGTTTTGAGGAACCTCCTGGACTTGCAATACCTTCCTATAATTTTCCTATGTTAATATTTCAAGGAATTCCAGAGGCTGAAAGACCAGAGACCTTCCTTTAACCATTTCCTTCCATGAGAAGCAGAGGGATGGTGCTTTATGAAGTAATGCGTGGAACGACTAGATCTGAAGCTTCTGTGAACCATGATGGGTTGAGACATAGTTTTTTTTCCCCCAAATCATCACCATTTTTTTGAGAAAGCAAGACATAGAAATACAAAATTTAAAATGATAAGGGTATTCATAACTCTTCAATTGATGTCAGTTTTCTGAGAAAATGAATAGAAACATCATATTTATACTGGAAACAAAGACAGGTTTATAGATTTCTTTCAATACCTGAAGGCTAAAGAAAAAAACAGATACTACTTGAGAAATCTCTGGGTTTACCATTTGAAACTGGGAGTAAAAGCCTCAAAGGTTTTAATTATTCTCTGTTTTCAGGCGAATATATCTCTTACAACAATTTAAAACATAATTGTGTGTGTTTTATTTCCATGTCTTAAAAATCGCTATATTCCAAATTAATCTCTTTCTGTATGTCAACAAATTTTCATGTTGTTAACAAAATGACGATGGTATTGATTAGCCTGTAAATTATAACTCTATTTAGAAGTCCCTGCTTCCACTTCCACTTAGGTTTAAAGTCAATTAAAGACCTATTTTTACCACTTCCTTTTCAGCATGATATTTTCCCATGTCAGTAGTCTATCCTTTTCTTCTAATCAAGCTCAACAACAGCAAAAGTTTCTCTGTGATCTTTATCTCATTTGGTGTTCCTTCCTTTAGGTTGCCAACGAGTACTATAGTTGAAGTCTGAGAAGTTTCATGTCCTTACAAATGAAAAGAGAAAAATAGAGAAGCTATCTATAGACCCAAAGGGATGGCAAATGATTTTCATGTAAATTTAACAATTTGGGGAGGAAAAAGTGTATTTTTGTTTTCCTTTAATGACAGGTGCTAGCACTCTCACAATTATTTGCCTCTTTATACACAGGCATTCAACAGTGGTTGAAATATTATGTACATATTCATGAATAAATTCTGTGACCTGTTAGCTCAGTTAACTCACTGCCTTAAGAAGGCATTAATGAAGCCAAAGTCATGAGCATGATAGTAATCACTGGGTCTACAGCATAATTAACTGCAAAGAGATTTCACAAGTATCAACCCATCTGCCCTTCACCCCACAGCTATGAGATTTTAGGACAAGCATGACTATTGTTGCTTTATGAATGAATAAATAAGCAGATGCAAAAAGGCTAAGTGATTTGTTTAAGGTTACAAAATTAATAAATGAGAATAAAAACTTGACTCTTCATTTTCTGACACTGATAGTCTTTACATGCAATAACACTGCTTCAAAGTTAATTATTTCTTGTAAGTAGAAAAATGACTATGATATTCATTAACCTAACAATTATAACTCCATTTAGGAGATCCTAACCTCTGAGTTAAGTTTGCCATAGGTTATCTCTTAACTTGGAAATAAATTACAGGCAGGCTGAATCATACAGAAAGTTAATAATCCACAATAGTTTACAAAATAACGACAGAAATCAAACGCAGGTGCCAAACATTAGCAAACATATACACCAATTTTAATTTTGCAGCCCCTTAATTAAGGAACATTACCAGTGTCCTACAGGTAACCTGCCCTCTAAACTAGAAAGATAGATACAGCTAGAAATGAAGAAGCTTGAACTAGTTTTACTTCTTGTTTTTAAAAAAGCAGCTATTACATTAATTAAAAAGTAGAACACCTCTTTACAGTTTTTGAGATGGTTGAATTCTTGTTCCCCACTTTGCAATGTCCTGCATCCAACACAGAGCTCTTGTATAACATGGGCAGAAGAGAAAACTAAACAGTGGCATTTGCATTCTGGAAAAGAAATTTCTCAGGTAAAGCTATGCAAATGAAAGCAGAGACAGGACGGCCCTTAGGAATTGATCTTGCTATGGACTATTCCTGATGAAACAACAAGAGGTCGCCTTAGGATGTATGTTATCTGTTTAGTGGTAAAGAACTGAGAAGCAAGATCAGGGTGTTCTATTTCACTGCCAGATGAATGTTCCTGAGGGATCAGAAATTTAATTAGTGCTTCACACAATTGAAGAGACACCTGTGACACTGCAGATGGCGATGAGCTGTCTATGCTAGCAATATGTCGCAAATCCTAGCCTACATAGATCTATTTCAAACCAGAAGGAAAAAAGAAATAAAGAATAAGGTAAGAACAGTATGAAATTAAAAACTAAAGCAAACAGAAAACACCTGTGAGAGATCTGCAAAAATTTTAATGCTGAGATTAAAATCATCACTAGATTCAGTCAATCAGAGATACAAGCAAAGCAATTCAAACTTTCCCCCAGGAAAAAGAGAACAAATTATGAAGCTAATAAGTGTGATAATATATGATGAATAGGAACAAGAGTTTCAAAATACTGTTATATAAATGTTCTTTGAGAAGAAAACAGAGAAAGTAAGAAAGTATATTCACAGATATTATAGAAGACTACTTTTCTAGGGAGATGAGACCAGAATACATAGTATCCCAGAAAAAAATTAATAAAATACTTTAGATTACAAATATAAAGAGCAATATACTCTTTCAATATTACATTTCAGTAGAAAATGGTTGAACTATTTCAATCAAGATCTGAGATAGTTTGGCAACACAGAACCTCTAATCACATCACTATGTCATTCGTGTGTGATATTAACAATAAACATTCTTACACAGAAGTTCCAAAAATATTACACTCATGTCCCTCTCTTGAGCAAACTTAGGAGACATACTCTACATATCTGGGAATTCAATAATCACTAAGATGTCTAAAATGAGTACTTGCAACTTGGTTAGTATTGAGAAACGAAACTAGAAACAAATACATGAAGATTTTTAACGAGTGTGTTCATAAAATTCTCAAAACTAAAGTGAAGACTCAAAAATATTCCTGTAACTAAAGTTTGATTTTGTTGAAAATTTGTAATGAGGGTCTGCAATTCCAGGTAAAAATAAGAAAAATGTAGGAAATGGAAAAGTAGGTGGACGTGTGGTAAAGGAAATGAATACATATTCAATGACTCAAAGGTTATTGTTTACAGAGATAAGTGGAATATTTTCTTTCCAAAATATTTCTTACTAATTACAGGATACCTACCTTCTGAATCATAGAAAATGAACCTCAACTTGAAAAATTTCCTAGGCTGGTGATATAAATGAATTAAACCATTTATTTTCCAAGATCTATTTTGTGGAGTAGTTGGTGAATCTTGGGCCACAGTTAGTGTGAGAAGATGAAGGAAGAGAGTTGGCTGGAAGCACCTTCACCTTGGCCTCCTGCTTTGTCTGATGAAGCAGCGTGGTTTTATGTGATAGACATATAAGATTTCTGAGTTAGATACCACTGCCCTGTGCTATTGGTAGAACTGTTCAAGAAGTGTGTTTCAGAACATACTATCCAGATTAACAGAAAGACCACTGATGGGGTAGGCTTCGTGCACACTGGGCCAGTGCAGTCACACAGGACCCCAAAGTCAGAGAGGCCCATGCTTGGGGTTTAACACTTTCTCTTCTCCATCTTAAATTTCTGAATAATGTTATCGTCAAATATGCACCTTGTTAGTGAAATTCATAGAACAATGGAACACATGTCGGGGATCTGGAACAACATGTAATCTGGTTTGGTTGTCGCCTAGTCTGCCTGCCTGGGTAGGTCCTCCACAATCTGATCCGTGTCCCTTAGCTACACCATCCCACGACCTCCTACTGCCCTTGCCTGCCTAGCAACTGCTGCTACTCTCTGCCTCTCTCCAGGGCCTGGGTGTGAGGGTGAGGGGAAGCTCTATGTGGGGTCAAAGCTCTGTAGCATTTGGGAGTAGTCATGCAAAGCTGTCCCTTCTGTGGGCAGGCAGTGCCTCTGAATTTTCAGCAGCTCGCTAGGCATAGGTGAGCTTGCCCACTCAATCCTGATAATGGATTTATCTGGTTTTGAGGGTGCGGGAAGGGGCTATTTGTTTCTCTGCCTCCAGGTGGAACATGGAATTATGGAGTGGTGGTTGGGAGGGGGAAACTGAGGCCTCGAGGCTGCACATATGACAAATCGTGGGCACCTGTGAGCACCTGCATCCAATAAGGAGGCCCCTGGCAAGGGCTCAACATTAAAAGCCAGTGAAACACCATGGCAGGCTGAAACAGATTTGCGGGCGAAGAAAGAAAAATTACACTTTTGTCCCTTTAACAGACATGAATCCCGTATTTTCATTTCTTCCTGGGCTGTTACAAGTGACAAAGCTACTCTGATGTGTAGAGGTTATCCTTTTCAGATATTTGTAAGAAACCCTCAGGTGCTTACTGATTTCTGCATAAGTTTTGGTCATCTTGGAAACTGGACTGAAAACCATTCACCACAGCGGTAACTGTGTGAGGAATTCAAAGGCCGTCACTGCTTGTGAGTAGAATCTAGAGCATTACCACTGATGAGGAAAAGCAGCTACTGTGACAGGGAAATCCATGACATCAGAGGAAGGAGATAACACAGAGGAAGACGAGCACGTCTTTCAGAGTGTGGGGGAAAATCACTTTAGGAGGAGTTGGGAGAGAAAAATAAAGAGGGATATAAAGATGGGAAGACCAAAGTGTAGTTGAGGTTCACAGACAAGATACAGTTTGGGAAGAAGCAGTCTGTGTGGTGCAGAGAAAATGAGAAATACGAAAAATATTTAGGAGACATGCGCAGTAGGATATTAGGTGAATCTGGGATGAACAAAATAGAGGAATTAGAATGACTTTTGTGGTTCTGCTTGGGAGAACAAGTTACCGAAATTCTCACCTGAACAGATAGAAGCGGGGAGACATTTGAAGGTTGTGTAGTACTAAGTACTGCCTCAGGCAAGCTGAAGTGTGTGGTGATGCTTCCCTTACGTGAGCTCGTTAGCAAAGCATCGTTGCTCTCCGCTTTGCCTTCACCCTCTCGCCTCTCTTGTTGACTTACGACTTTGACACGTTGTGCCACAGCACCTATGAAATTATGTAACATATCCAAGGTTTAACTTTAAAATTCATAGTTCAAGAGTAAAGAGAAACTGCTTCCTACCCAAAATGAAATTGAATGACTTGGGTGTTTTATACCTCACATCATCAGGCATGATGACTGGCCAGGTGCGGGATATGGGTCAGAGGACAACTCTGGTACGTTATCCTTGCAACCACGGCAAGAAGCAGAAAAGACTGGGCCTCTCTCTTTCTTTTGTGCTGAAATAGGCTGTGGATATCAGAAAAGGCAAGAAGATCAGATTAAGGCAGCAAGTGTTGATTGAAAATTGCCTGTGAAATGTCTAGGTAGGACCAGGTCTGTTGTAAAAAATCAGAGAATTATCTTCTTGGATCCACGGTAGTAGATATAATGAGATGACCAGAGAATTCTAATCCCCTGTGTCAGAACTACACTGGGAAGACTGGTCTTTCTGCTTTCACACAGTGAGCTTTACATTGCCCTGGCCTTGTTCTGCAGTCCAACTTGGCTCACCACTAGGTACTGAAAGCAAAGAAAGCTTTCTGACTATTCATTTCTCCTTTTCCTTGTATGTGATTGATGTGCTCTGGATCAATCATCTCCTTCACTGTGGTTCAGGAAACCCACCTAGCAGAGATTAAAGTGAAATATGTATGGCTTCAGGGTGAAGAATCAAGATATGTTGCTTTAGCCTGAGGCTCAAATCAAATCTCCCATAGAGCTTTTACCAGAGCTTTGCATAAGGATAAAAGACAATCAGACAACAAGTGAGAGTGGCTGTTATCCTAATAGTCTGCTTCCTTGTGAAAACAAGAAAGCAACAATAATAATGGTAGTGATCATGATTATTCAGGCACTAGAAACTTCTAATAGCATCTACTTATGGAGAGGTGAGGGCTATAACTACAGCATTGAGAGTATTGGGAGTAGATGATTTTTAAATGATGTTTGAAATCCCCGGAGGAGAAGGGATGCCTCTAGGAAGTAGAGAATATGTGATGAGGAGAAAAAACAGCAAGGACACCCTTGGGATACTCTCACCTCATGAATTGCATTTAATGATACAAAATATGCAGTAATCCCAACTTCTGATTTTTCATTCTCTTTCCTTAGATGACAGATCCTCCCAGGCAAAATAAACAAACAAACAAACAAACAAATGTTAGACCTCTAGGGCAAAGTTTGCTTGTATCATGGATTGACTTAGTTTATTTTTATTGTAAAAAAACTATTTTTAAAATCTATTAACCTTTGTCTTCAGTGTGGGAAAGGGTCTGTTATTGGTAACTGAGGAGAATGGTGACATAAGACATTTTCAACATAGATAAGACCACAATTCCTGTCTTTTTAAATTACTTTTTTTGGTCTATTTTAGATATGCATAATGATCACATTCATCATAGGAAATTGGCACCTGTACATGATATATGTTGGTTCTTTTTTCCCATTTCCCTCCCCTCCCTTCAACCCCTCTTCTCCTCCTTATTTACAAGCATTTGGTTTCCATTTTTACTTCTATTCTCTTTTTCCTTCCTTCCTTCTTTCCTTCTTTCCTTCCTTCCTTCCTTCCTTCCTTCCTTCCTTCTTTTCCCCCTTCTTTCTCCCCTATTTCCTTTCTCATTTGAATATTTTCTTCTTATTTTGCAGTATCTATTATACATTTTGGTCCTTTTTACTCTTTTAGTTTCTTACACCAGAGAAACATTGCAATATTTAAACAAGGGTGTAAAATTTGTTACACATAAGAGTATGGTCTCAAGGTGCATCCATTTAGATAAAAATATCCCAAGTTTATCTTTCTTTATTGCAGTGGAATATTTCATGGCATAAAAACAGCCACATCTTTATTCATTCATCGGTTGATTAGCATTTGGATTGTTTCAAAGATTTAGGTATTGCAAACTGTGCAGCTATAAACATGGATGTTCATATATCACTGTGATACGAAGCTTGTAATTCTTTTGGGAAGATACCAAAAAAGGAAAGATGGGTCCAATAGAACCTCTAGGGCTAGTGTTTTGAGGACACTCCACACTGTTTTCCACAGTGGCTGTTCCAGTCTACACTCCCACCGAGAGTGGAAAAGTGTCCATTGCTCCCCACTGCTCTCCAGCATTTGTTTTTGGTTGATTACTTGATGATAGCCATTCTTCCTGGAGTAAGGTGGAACCTCATTATTGTTTTAATCTGCATCTCTCAAGTGATCAATGATGCTGAACATTTTAAAAATATATTTATTTACTGTTTCTTCTTCTTCATCTGAGAACTGTGTATTCATCTCAAATGCCCATTTTTGGATTGGGTCTTTAAATTTGGGAAGGGGTCTGATTTTTATAGTCCTTTATATATTCTAGATATTAGTTCTTTGTCTGAGGAACAGCTGGAAAAATGTTTTCCCCAAGCTATGGATTGTCTCTTCTCTCTGTTGGTGGTTTCTTTTGCTGTGCAAAAGTCTTTTGATAAGATGAAATCCCAGCAGTTGATTCTTTGTGAAATTTTCTGTGTGATCAGGATTTTGTTCAAAAAGTCTTTGCCTACACCTATATCTTCAAGAGTTCTACCTATTTTATTATCTTCCAGCAGACTTAGTGTTTCTGTTTTAATTTTAGCTCACTGATCCATTTTTATTTTAGTTTAGTGCGTGGGGAGAGATAGGAGTCTAGTTTTAATCTTCGGCATGCAGAAAGTCAGTTTTTCCAACACCATTTATTTCTTTCAGTAAAGGTGGTTGCTCCCTTTGTCAAAGATAGGGTAGTTGAGCATGTTTGGAGTTGCTTCTGCATCTTTTAATCTGTTCCATTGATCCTCGGGTCGATTTTTTGTTTTGTTTTGTGTTTGCTAGTACCACACTGATTTTTGTCACAGTATATTTATAGCATAATTTCAAGTCAGGGATTGTGATGTCCCCTGTTTTATCTTGATTGCCCAGAATTTCTTTTGCTATTCGAGGTTTCTTTTGCTTTCAAATGAATTCTAGAGTTGTTTTCTCTAGTACTGTGAGGTATACTATTGGTATTTTGATTGGGATTGCATTAAATCTGTATAGAAATTTTGGAGTATGGGTTTTTTTTTTTTTTCACTGTGTTGGTTCTTCCTATCCAACAACAAGGGGTATCCCTAGGAAAAAAAATGCCAGGAAAATAATTTTTTCTTTCGATTGGCTGATGATGCACTGAAAGAAGTCTGGAAACAAACAATGGGCCTTGCCTTGGCCATTTTACCTCATAAAGACTATGAACTGCGCTGGTTTGAAAAGGATGTGCAGAATGGTCATTCCCATACAAGGACATTAGAACTATCTGCCCGCTACTACGCAGAATATGCTTCCTCTTTTTCAACACTCTATTGTGTCCTTCTTGCACATTGTTTTTTATGCTTCATCATGACTTTTCAAAATATGTATTCTTTCCATTTTATAAATAAAGATCTTAAAGTCACTTCATTAACTACAGGTCACACAGTAGGTAAGTGAAAGATGTAGCGCTTGAATTTAGGTCTATCTAATAACACAGTCCATGCTTTACCAACAAGTTACATGACATTTTGTGAGAAGAAGAAATTTAGGAAGTAGATGGTGTCACAAAAACCCAAGTATAAAGATTTACTGCATTAGAAGTTGCAATAATCACTGCCTCAAGGAATCAAGTAAATTGAGAATGGAAAGAGGACCATATTATTTGAAAAGTGAGAAATTCCAACAACATGTTCACTAAGCTATTACAGCCAGGAGTCTTACACATTAGAAATAAATGGAAATAGTGGATAATAATTTTGCATGAGCAGGGGGTGCACTAGGAGTGGTACCCAGAGGCACTGTACCATGTGCTACATCCTAGCTCTCTTTGCTATTTTTTCTTTTGAGAGATACTCTCACAAGTCCTCCTCCGGGAGGACTTGAACTTGTTGTCTCCCTGCTTTAGCACTCCAAATGGCCAGAATTAAAGACATGTGCCACTGTGCCCAGCTTAAAAATTACTTATTTATTTAGTTTTAAATTTTATTTTAAAGAGAAGAAGAAAAATAGAAGTAAAGTAAGTGTTTCAAATCAGGCTAATAGGACAGTAACAATAATTAATATATTGTGCATTGTTTTCTCTATAGTAGTTACTCAGAATGTGAGACAGAGACATGAAGTGTCCAGACAATGCTAACTCCAATCTTTCTTTTCAATGAACTACAAGAAATTAGCTCTATAAATATAACAAGTGTTTTGTATGTGTATATATACATATTTTTTTCCCTTTTCTCTTCCTTCCTTTCCCCTTTCTCCCATCAGTTTCTCTTTTCTTTTGAACAGTTGCTTCCCAGTTTATAATATCTATTGTACATTCCAAAAATATTTTTAATATAAGGCTATGCTCAAAAGAAAGAAAGGGTGGAGTGGGGGGAATCCTAAAATTCCAAGAAGAGCAACCCAACTACATAATGAGAAGTAGAAATTAACACTCTGTTGGTAGTCTGGGGACACATACACTGGTTCTGGTATTGTATCCTGAATTTTTAATACTAGTGCAGGCTGGAAGCAGAGCCTCAGGTGGGAAGAGCTTCAAAAAGTTGCCTTGGCTATTGAAAAAGAAGTTTTTAGAAAGCTGTATAGACTAGATGAGAAAGCAATAAGGAAATGTGTATTCTCATAGATCAGGCATGAAGACAAATTACCATTTCTGAGAAAGCTGACCGTATGTTACATACATGGTTGAAAATTAACAAAAGACTTGATCCAGGAATATAAAAACCTTTCCAGAGGACACTTCAAAAAAAAATAGGTCACAGGGTATCTCTACAGCTAAAACAATTGCTAAGTGACAGTGAAAAGTTACACATTTCATAAGGAAGTAAACCACAAGAACAGCCTACATGTCAGCAATCAGTGTAATTCTCACTTTTAGAAACAGGAAAAATTAAGTAATTGAAAAGAGAACATTGAGCAAGTCTATTAAGCATCCTTAACGAGGTTTTAAAAGGGAAAAATGCATCGTAATTAAAGCACAGGTATATAGGAAAGCTTTCTCTAATGAGATAATGGGCAAGTAAGATTTAAAATAGAATCAAAGAAAATTTATAAAGGGAAATAAAATCATTAAAATTTAAAAGGATTTTAACAAGTTTATTGTGCATTTTATATTTCATAAAAATTCATCCATTATAAAAACACAGGCCAATACTTTTAGCAAATGCATGTAGAAGTATATGTATTGTAGTACAACCATCACCACAATCTTAGTTTGGAACACAGCTGAACCTGAGATGACTGTTAAGCTAGAGGAGAGGCTCTTTCTCCCTCATCCACACTCAGATTCCTGAACCACCAAGATTAGAAGATAATAATTACTGTTGTTTAAACTAAAGTGACATCACTGTATTGTTGACTCCATTCCATTTTTGTTTGACTCCATTATTTGGAGTCCTTTGTTACACAGTGGTAGATAACTAATGCAGCAAAAGACCTAAGGAATAGATCAGAAAGTACAGCTTTTATCTTCAGGGGTTACGGAACCAGAGATAGTATTTGAAAAGTAATGATTGCAATTGGATAGAGGTGATAATTTAACAGAAAATGGAGGTAATGTCCCACAATAAAAGAAAAACACATGTACTCAGCTTGAAGAAACATAATAAGCTCTGAGAAGAATAAATAAAAACGAATCCACACAAGTTGTATCATGGTGAAACAGCAAAATATCCAACACGAAGAGTTGACAGCAAAGATGTAAAAGATTACCTTGAAAAGAATGGAAATTTGACTGGCAGCAAGCTTTTCTTCTAAAATAGGAACCAGGTGAAATAAAATGGTGTCATCAAAACTTCTAGGGCAAACAGAGATCAACCTAGAATTCTGCATTCAGCTAAACCATCAATCAGTAGTAAGGAAAATAAAATAAAAGCATTTTATGATACAGTTCATAAAATTCACAATTTATAAAATACAGATCAAACTTCAGAAATTGAAGCCTTTGCGGAGTAAAAAAGAATTGAGACTTTTTTTATAGTAGAGATTGAACCCAAGGCCTTCACACTGAGTTGCATCCCCAGCTCTTCTTGTTGTTTTGAAACAGTCTTACTAAGTCCCTGAATTACCCAGGTTGGACTCAAATTTGTAAACCTCCTACCTCAGCCTTATAGAGTGTTGGGATTACAAGCACGTGCCACTGTGTCTGGTGACCTGAAGACTTTTCACAGTGCTGATTCAATAGAGATGATGGTGAAAGACACATAATTTTGTTCTGAGGTGAACGAGAGAAAGTTGATAAAGTTTATAAAGATGTGGCCCCTGGGTTTTGCATATTCTGTTGCATTTTTTGTATCACAGTGAGTGAAAACACCATTTGTGAGTAGTCGTACAATTGTTATTATCGCATCAAAATCCAGAGCAGATTTTTAACTGAATAGGAAGGACAGTGAGCTGACTCAATATAGGGAAAGGGTTATTGAGAAAGGTTGATTGTCCCACAGACAAAGGAAATCTAGAAGTTATTACTATGAATATAACAAATGATTCAGGCAAAGCCAGACTGACCTTGCAATTCAAGGCAGAGAACAGATTCAAAGGAATGTTCTTAGGGTTTTGGTGACAGTATTTTTTTAAATTCCAGGTTTTGTAAGATAATCCAAAATGATTCTGCATCACAGAAAGCAAGATTTTCAATAGGTATGTGGCTCACAATCAAGGAGATAGGAAAAAGGGAAAAGAGAACTGTTATAAATATTGATTTGCTTGCTGCTCCATAAGACTTATTTATTTTCCAAATACTCCTTGAATATATTTTCAGTAGATATATTTTAAAGAAAGACCTGATTTGAATAGATAGGTGAGCTCTTGCTGATTAATAAGAGACAGTGTTAGTTGTAGCAGTAGAACCAAAATTACCTTCAGCATAATGTTAACTTGCAAAAATATATTTGGTTACTTAATTTATTTAAGAATACTAATTATAGTGTTAATACTTTATGGTTTCACAAAAGGAAAATCCCACACATGTGAGCAATGTTCCATTTCATAGATAATTTCCATGAAGCTCCCCAAAAAGGGGAAAAGGAAAACTACACTGAGGAATAAACAGGAAGCTAAGATGCTCTTTTAGTGACCTATGAAAAGAATCAAGAATTTGCACATCTGTATGACAAACTATTGCAGGTTAGATTTTTTTCAGAAGTATGTAGAAGTGATTATAGTATCAGTACACTTGTTACAAAAGCATGATTGTAGTCTGGAATCAATTGATCTTAACATTTTGGATTTCATTTGGTAGTGAAGAGACTATTGGTTTAATATTGCTCATATTTTACTTGGAAATAATTGTCACCCATGTGAAAGCTAATTCTGTCTTGTTTGACTATGGTATATTTGTGGCTACATGGTTAAGTATTAAGAGATAAGAGATAGAGGCCCACAGTACAGAAATAGAGGCACCATTTAAGTAAAAGGGCAGGGATATCTATTTCACAAACCAATCAGAAAGTGAATCTATGCCAGTGTTTCTTATAAATTCAGGGGGTGGGAGGCACACAGTGATACACTGACTTGTCCATACTGATGGAAATTTTGCTTCTTCAATCAGCACAGCATATACACAGTTGGAATTGAGCTCTTCATTCAAATTTTCCACCTCAGGATCACCCAAGAGTGTTTTCAGCAAGCATCCCACAACCTCTCTTTCATTATTCATGGAATTCAATTAAATTCAGTTGGTCTGTTAATAGATTTTACTCTAGAGTCTATGAGTATACTAAGTCAATTTTGATTTAGTAGTTTTTATTCTCTAGGTGCTGTCCATTTTCAGCTGGTATGTCTTATTCTTAGAGCAGGCCGACTGCCTTCAATTTAAGTCATTTGACTCTTTTACTTAGACTTGCAGTACCTACAGTGAAGGGGTTTATGAGACCCTTTTCACAGAAAATGCTATCCAGCTCTCAAAGACATTTGTTTTACTTCTTATTAAAATATATGAGTTTGTCCGTATCTTAGAATTTGGAAAGGTTTGGAAATCATCAATATTCTGTCATCATTTTACATGAAAAGTAGTGGAATAGTAGAGCTGCTAAACAGTGTGGTATAGTCACACTATGGTAGCTCAGACAAGGGCAACTACACAAGGCACTTATCTAACTATCCATCATACCCACTACTTCACCCATTCCTCACACAGTTCTCACTTTAACATGGACTGTTAGCATTTTTTAGTTAGTATTTTTTAAGAATGCAAAGATATCCCTTGCACATGGATAGGAAGAACCAACATACTGAAAATAGCCATACTCCCAAAATTGTTACACAGATTTAATGCAATCCCAATAAAAGTACCATTATCATATGTTGCGGAAATAGTGAAAACACTCCTAAAATTCATTTGGAACCAGAAGAGGCCTAGAGGAGCAAAAGTAGTTCTGGACAACAAAGGCAAGTTAGGGGACATCACAAACTGTGACTCGAAATTATACAACAAAGCTACTGTGATAAAATTAGGATGGTATTGGCAAAAAAAAAAAAAAAGTATGAGGATCGGTGGAAAGAAGACTCAGATGCAACTCCAAACACACTCAGCCACTTTATCTTTTAACAAAAGAACCATACATGTTCACTGAGAGAAAGATAGTCTCTTTAGTAAATGATGCTGGAAAAACTCACTTTCCACATGCCAGAGAATAAAACTAAATCCAGGCCAATCACTATGCACTAAAGTCAAAATGGATCAAGGATCAAAATATTAAAATGGAAATACTAAATCTACCAGAAAAGAAAATAGTCAGAGATCTTGCAGACATGGGTGTAGGCAGAGGCTTTATGAACAAAACCCAGACTGCACAGGAAATACTACAAAGAATCAACAAATGAGTTCTCACCTTACTAAAAGCTTTTGCACAATGAAAGAAATCAACAACAGAGTAAAAAGATAACCCACAGAATAGGAAAAAAAGTATATTCATTTGTCCCTCAGACAAAGGACTTATGCCTAGAAATATAAAGAATTGAAAGAATCAGGTCCCTAAATTCAAAGACTCAATCCAAAAGTGGGCGTCTGAGACGCATACACACTTCTCAGATAAAGAAATACAAATGGCAAATAAATATATGAAAAAAATGTTCGACATCATTAGTCATCCAGGAGATGCAAATCAGTACAATACTGAGATTCTACCTCATTCCAGAAAGAATGGCTATCATCAAGAAATCAACCAATAACAAATGCTGGAGGAGCTGTGGGGAAAATGAATGCTTTTCTACTCTTGGTGGGAGTGTAGACTGGTGGAACAACTGTGGAAATCAGTGTGAAGATTCCTCAATATACTAAGATTAGAAGTCCCATCTACCTAGCTATTTTCCTTCTGAGTATCTTCCTAGCAGAATTATAGACATCATACCACAGTGATATATGTGCACCCACGTTTATGGTAGCATAGTTTGTAATAGCTAAATCTTGTAAACAACCCAAATGCCCGTCAACCACAGAATGGATAAAAAAATGTGGCTTCTAAAAAATGTATTGGAGCCGGGCGTGGTGGTGCATGCCTTTAAGCCCAGCACTCGGGAGGCTGAGGTAGGTGGAGCATTATGAGTTCGAGGCCGGCTTGGGCTACAACGGAAGCACAAGACCGGCCTGAGCTACACAGTGTGACCCTGCCTCAAAAAACTAGGGCCAGGAGTTCAGCTCAGAGGCTTCAGCACCTGCCCTGGTAGGTGCGAGGTTCTGAGTTCGAGCCCTGGTATCACGCAAAAAAAAAGTATTGGAGTACTACTGAGCCATAAAGAAGGATAAGCCTGAGACTTTTATAGATAAATGGATGCAACTTGAGGCCATGTTCATAAGTGAAATAAGTCAGAACCACCTGTGTAAACATCATATAGTCTCACTAGTGTGAGAAGTCGAACAAGTACATAAGACCCAATATGTACAATAGATATTGTGAATTGGGGAGAAATTGTTCAAAACAAGAGAGAAACTGTGATGGGGAAAGGGGAAAGGAAAGAAGGGAAAAGGAAAACTATATACATATAAACAAAATAGATATACTGCTAGTTTCTCTTAGTTCATTGAAAGAAATGTTTGTGCTATTTACTGTTTGGACAATGTCTCATGCTTATATCTTGCACCTTGAGTAACTACTCTGAAGATAACAATATGCAATGTATTAATTATTGCTACTTTTCTATTATCTTGTTTGGAAATTCTGTTTTATTTTTTCTTCTTTTAAAATAAAAATTTTAAAAAAAGAAAGTAAATTTCATTATTTCTGACCTATAAAAATACCAATGCAATCTATTGGTATTAACTGCAGTCATCATACTGAATGGTACATCTCCAGTATCTCTCCATCTTATTCACATTTTGTATCTTTGACTAATTGACTAATCTCTCTCCAACGCTCTCTGCTCCCAACTGCTCCAGCCCCAGTCTCTAGTTCTATAAAATGAACTTTTAAAAACTTCCACATTTTAGTGAGATCAGGAGGTATACGTTTTACTGTGCCTGGATGAATGAATGATATAACCCATCTAACTCTGTCTTCATTACCTAGACAAGTAGTAAGCATTAGCACATGTGACTACATGGGGATATAATTCTCGAAGTTTTAGCAGGATGCCAAATGCGGTAAGGAAGCTAACCTGCTACTTAGCATGAACTTGTAAGTTTTTCCTACTACTTTTAAGTGCGTAGATTCTAAACATTTTCATTTTTTCCACTTTTTCTTCTGTGACTGTCAAGAAAGGCTAGTTGGATTTGGTGAAAGACATGATCATTTTGGGAAATGAAAGAGAAGACACATGCCAAAGAATAATTTATTAGTTTTAAGTATCAAAAAGCCCTAAAGAGGTACAGATGTTTATTTACTGCCCTAAAAAACAATGCTTTTGCACTATTTTGTGTTTGATTTAAAGAAACTGGCGTGTAGGGGGTACAGTTTTGCATTTCACACTGACATCCAATTTGTTCCTGACACGATGCTAAAATCCAAACAGTAACGTTGCAAGAGTTTAAATTCAGTATATCCTATCACTTTCTCCACAAAGCAGGCTTGACAAGTATTTATTGTTTGACAAATACACAGCTGCAAAGCATAATATTACACACTTAACTGTTTATCTCACCAACTTTTGCAGTAGGTGAAAATATGAGGGCAATAATTTCCGCCATTAAAGATCCTAGTGCCCCTTCTCTCTCATTTTTGTCTTGTTCCTTGTCTATACAGAGAATGAATAGCTGAGTAAGAGAGCAAGAGGTCACACGTATGAGAAATAGGAAGGAAGCAGAAGCTGACTTGTTGAAAGAAGAAGGAAGGTTGTAATTCATAAAGGAGGGACATTCCCAAGGCCTCAGCCCCTGAGAAAACAAAGCAAAAACTTATGGCATCCAGGCAAAAAGAGGGTTGCAGAGCTGCTGCATTGTAAAGTTTGGCCTCATCTCAACATCTTTTTTATCATTTCAGGAAGGTATAGTCACTTATTATTTCTCTTTCTAAATATTATTTTATAGGATGTCTACTCTAGGAAAAGCTGGCCTCATGCAATTTCTACTGATTAACATGTCATTTCCCCCTTCTTTTTTATTTTTCTTTTATGGTTTCTGTTCCAGTACACAGAACTCTAAAAAAAACTTTGTTACTGTTATAGATAAATCTTTGAAAAAACTCCAAGCCAAGTGTCAATGAATAACATAGACAATCTTAAAACAGGTAGCCAAATAAAAAGTCATGGCTTCTGTATTAGCCTGTTCAGAATGTCATAACAAAGGATACAGAACAGGGGGCCGAAACAATAGATGTGTATTCAGGGTGGGAGACTGGAAGTCCAAGGTCAAGATTCCTCAGCAGGCCTTCTCCTCCTGGGGCTTATCGATGGCCACCTTCTTCCTGCATCCTCAGATTGTCTTTCTTGGTCCTCATATGTGAGAGGGGATGATGTCTCCCGCTGTTTTTATAAAGACACCAGCCCTATCAGATCAGGCTTCACCTTACAATCTCATTTAACCGCAGCTGCCTCTCTTTAAACATAGACGCGTTGCAGTGAGGTCTTCAACATATGAATTTTGGAGGCACACATTTTGCACATAAAAATTTCCTGATGTACACTCTCTAGTACTCTGACCACTGGGTCAGAAAGTCAGACCATATCCATACACTGTAAAGTAAGCACTTAAGAGAGTTGAGACTGGAAATCTCTGACTCTTTGGCATCTAAATTAGATTAACTAGAGGACCAATCTCATGTACTGTGCACAAAAGGGCCTTGAAGAAAGTAAAGGGGAGAGCAAGGAGGACACTGATCACTCCCTTTAGCTACAAAACCTACCAACAAGAGTGACTGAGAAAGTAGAATTTAAGAGGTTGACCAGCGCTTCCTTTCCTGTCCTCCTGTACTATACAGGTGAGGCTACCTCAGAGCGAAGGTGGTGAATGACGAGAAAGAGGATAGTGTTGTCAAGAATTTATTTTATGCCATAGACTGTAATATGGTATAAAATAAATTATTCTTTCCCTTTTTATCTCTAGTGCAGATTTGCCTTGAAAGTTTTAATGTCCTACTATATTTTCTTCTATAAAAATCTCAATATATATTTGTTAGCTTCATGCAACAGTTTTCCAGTGCAAAATTCTGTCCAGCTATACCTATGTTGCCTACATTTTAAGGAGTGGCACAGATGTTTCAAGCCATTTTCCTGCTCTCTTTCTTAGCTTTTCCCCAAGATCATCCTACTTAGGTGAGTTCTCAATATTTTAATGAGATAGACACACTCTTCCTAAATCAGTCACTGAACTTCACATTTCTGTGCTGATGCTTGCAGACACCCTGTTCACACAAATGGGCTTTATTTCTTTTTGTTAGTGACATCAGGTTTCCTAAGAAATGGAAGAGAGTGACAAGAGCAGAGATCCATTACCTCCTTTGCTGAGTGCTCTGAGGATGGGCTCCAATGTGGTTCTGATTTATTTTGTTAGTTCATTGTCTTAGGACATAAATTGCATGCTTCGTGTTTCTGTTCAGTTTGTTTGTTTGTTTGGTTGGCTGGGAGGTTGCCTTTGTTTTGTTTCAAGCCCTGTTTGCAACATCACATCTTGGGCTGTTGAGATAGCCCAGGGGTAAAGTGAATATTGACCCTGTGCAAAGCCTTACGTTCAATCCCTAGCACCAAAAAAGAAATTAAAAAAAAAAGAAATTAAATGAAACAGAGAATCTTATAATCACTATTACAGTTTAATGAAATACATATTTGACTCTATAGATCAATAATAAAAATTCCCATCAATTTGTAATTATAATCTAATTTTACCTTCCTCATTGAGACAAAAACTTTATATCATCTTAAAAAAAAAACAGGTAGTATGCTTATCACTTCACTTTACCTGACTTTTCATGAAATCCCTACAACTAACCTGACATGGCAAGAATACAATGCCATTTCACACTGTTGTTTTCACTGATGTTCCCTCAACTCATTGTACAGTGCTTTTCTGTTACTGTTTGAGAAGCCCTGGTTTCATAATTGAATGAATAATGACACTAAGGAACTAAGAATTTAATTTTCCAAAAGCACAGCCAGGAAGTTGAGTGGTGAAAATTTGGGTTCAGCCTTGTCTGAAGTTAGAGTCTAAGAGACAAGATTTCCTCATTTAAGGTCACAAACAACGAAATGCCACAACATGCCTTGGTTAACCATTCTGGAATTTTGCAAGCCAAGTTCTCAGGAGGCATCTTTTTAGGAACTCCCATTGAAATTCATCATACTGCACTTGAAGCACTATTTCTTTTGTACTCTTTATTGAAAACATGCAAATTTTCATGCACTAATTGTCTTTATTTTATGATATATCTGAGCATTGTAATAATTAAACTTAAGTTTCATAAATGTAGTTATTGTACTATAGAAATTACTTTCCTAAACTAATCTTATGATGGATTACTCACCTGCTCAGTAGACATCCATGGAGAGTTTCTTAAATTCCAGATACTCAGGTCAAATCCCAGACCAATTATAGTAGAATCCCTGGGGGTGAGATCAAGGCCTTGGTATATTTTTAAATCTACTCAGGTGTTTTTGCAACGAGGACACACTTGAGGACTCCTGTGTTAGAAGAAAAAAGACTCCACTGCTAATATCTCTGCTCAGGGGAATGCATTTTTTCTTTCAGAAACCTCTTTCTCCAGAGAAGCTTTAATTTCCTTTCCTTTATAACACTGAGTTGAATTATTTTTTAACTTTAATTATTTTACTAGCTCTTTGCTGAGTCCATTATGTACAGAAGTAAATTAAAAGCAAAATTTTAGTAAGGGTCTGAAATTCTCCATGTGTTACCAAAATTTCTTTTCCTGCTTATAGGTGGTAATTCTATACTACATATGGAATGACCATATTCTAAATTAAATTATACAACTCACTATAGAAAGTATAAATCATACAGACTTTCACAAAATCAGTATTTAATGTGGGCACTTTTCCTGGTCTGATTTCATCACAATAACTCTTTCAATGAGTGACAGAGCTCACTAATTACTCGCATCTCAAAACGTGTCAGAAAAAGTAGACCGAGGCCTCCAAGCCTTCTATACACTCTTATTTATGAATTCATTGCCGTACTAGAATGTATTTTACGTGGTTGATTTTATGTTATTTATAGTCTTATCTTAGGTTTATTTCATGCATTCTCTTTTCACTATAATGATCAGTTTAAAAAAGTCCACAAAAATCATTTTAAGGAAAATGTACCAGACATCCTCCATCAGTTTACAGCATGGAATGACAGCGAGGGAACGTGATTATCAATTCTTCAACACCACATGAAAAATTCCAACTTTCTCTGAAGTCACATTTAACATGGGAGTGAGAAGGTTCAACATTTTTATTGCATAGTCATGGCAGGAGACTATTTACACACTTCAGACTAAAAGCAAAGAAAAAGAGTGGATAAAATATTTTCCTAACATCAAAGACATTTAGAATAGTAAAGAATTATCAGTTCAAAACATATGGGTAAGTCAGAGCCCAGAATGGTACACAGGACACTCAAAACCTGCTTTCATTCAAAAGCCTTTTATCCATTCCTGGAAAAAATAAACTTGTGATGGTTGGAATGTTTGGGCATCCCTCACCCCCAAACTCATACAGTGAAATGTAGTGCTTAATATGATATCATCAAGAAACTGGGGCCTCTGAAGGGGCTTAGGCCAAGACAGTAAGGCCCTTATGAATCAGATGAGTACTTTTAAAAAAAATAAGAAACCCCAGGAAGATCCTTAGCCCCTTCTACCACTTGAGGACACAGCAAAAGGATAACACTTTATGTGTGAGGAAATGGGTCCTTGCCAAACAATGATTCTGCAAGTGCCCTGATATTGGACTGCCCAACCTCCAGAACCACAAGAAATGCATTTCAGCAGCCTAATTAACTATTAACTAAATTTGTTTAGTTAACTAAATTAAAAACAGAACTGTAATGTTGAACTATGATTTTAATGAACTTGTGGAGGAGTGTAAAAATCTTATCTAAGGAGCTAAAGTTAGAGGATCTACTATGAAATCACCTACTGACTTTATGTTACATCTGGTACCTCAAAAGACTGTACCTTCAAGGTAGGCAGAACCCCAAATAGCTAGATCTCCAGAGTAAGAAGGAATTAGAAATAAGTCTCTTTTCTCCCCACTAGACTTGTGGACTAGAAAATATACATTGGCCTTAAGAAGATTAGAGGTACTATGCCTAAAAAACTATTTTAAGATATTACAACTCTGATGAGTGTATCAGTAGTCCAAATCATCATCATCATCATCATCATCATCATCATCATCATCATCAAATTATTCCAAGAAACCACAAACTATCATTTTAAAGCTATATCGGAGTATTAGTCCTCATAAACACCTGAAAGAAAGAAATGCAAAGCATTTCTAGAAGGAAATTCTAAACTTTAGGATGTCCCATTACAAGGGTTTTTTTTCAGATAATAAACAACTTACATTTAAAAATAAACAAGTCATACAAGGATATATATTGAAATAAGAAAAAGACAGCAGAAGCACTAAGCAAGAGGGAAAAAAGGTTGTAAGTATCTCATGAACAGTCTTCTCATGGATTATGGTATTTGCAGTGCATAAAAGAACAGAGAACCCCACTCCAAAAAAAAAAAAAGAAAGAAAGAAAAGAAAAGAAAAAAAAACAGAGAAACTCAAAATCTTGTGTGTCAAAATAGAAATTTTCCTATTTATACATCTCATAATGGGAAATTATAAGAAGTATAACAGAAAATTTGGTAATTGGGGGAACTTGAAAATGGAAAACTATCCCAAAGGAAAGCAAAAACTCAATGCACAAGTATGACAAACCAGCTGTACAAGAAAGAAAAGAGGATTACTAGTGAACCAGAGGACAGGTTAGATAAACTCTCCACAACTTAGAATAGAGACATTTCCCAATAAGTAAGAACAGGGAAAAATACAAGGAAAAACTAGAGCAGAGTGGCTAAGAGATAAGAAGACTAAAGGGGGAAGTCTTAAATACTCTTTTCCGTAGTTCCTGAAGAAACAGAGGAGACAGCACCTGCAATGTGGTAGACATAGTGGGAAGGCTGGGGAAAGAGGTCTCCTGGTGTCCACAGACCAGGGCATCCTATCCACTCAGTTACTAAAATCTTCCTCTGCTGATATCTTATGTTGGTGAACATTGACATAGGACATAAATACCTGCTGCTTCTTTTTTATTTGCTCCTATTCGTGGAAGTCTATCACCTATCTCTTCCAAAATTCCCTGGTCACCAGTTTTCCATTCATATTCCTTACTTCCTAACTATCCAATCAGACCATTGTCTGTAGCCCATAAGTCAGAATTCTGTTTCAATTATAGTCATTTCTTGTTTCAAACAAATTCATAAGATGCACTACTTCAAGTTCCTTCCACTGGAATAATTTTCCTTCACAACTATCACTAGGGATGTATCAAAAAGGGACTGTAGTGTGACAGCTGTTCATTTTGGGCTGGTGTCTACATATAACCCAAAACTGTAGCAAACCAGGCCCTAGCTTCTTCTCCATCAAACAATTTTATGAAACTCCCCGTGAGGCTGCAGGTTCTGGCTGGGAAGAGGTCAGGGAGTAGGAGAGTAGATACTATAGATTTGTCTCATTGTTTTGTGTAACTTCCTTGTGCCTTCAGGGCCCTCTGGAGCCCAATCTCATATATACCATTTCCATATGAAAATAGTGTGGTGCTCAATCAGCAAGACAACTTTACTGATGGATGGGTCAGATATTCCAGTTCACCCTGGGCAGTTTATATTATTGAGAACTTGGTGGCTTGCAGTTAAACATTCAACTATCAAGGCATTGTGGAAGGCAAAAAGAAATTTAAGAGAATGGCCCTGCTTTGCCCCCAAATTCTAAAAGATTGTACCATGGTTCACCTACAAGGGCCTGCCTGAGTCTCCAGAGAATATCCCTATTGGCGATGATACCTCAGATTCCGGGTCTGTTAGATCATATGGCTCAAGTGGCAGTTTGTGGTAGTCAGTGCATATTACACAGCCTTTTCTTGTGCCAGACCCACCTCAAAACCAGTAGCCTTTTAGGTTACTCAGCAAATGAACTGGAATGACACACCCAAATAAGGGATACCATGGCCCCCAAGTCCAAGGGCGTCCATATACACTGTGCCTTTTTCACTGGAGCACTGGGTTTGTAGAAGAGGCCAATGTGACAACTTACCTTTCATCTTGCATGTACCAAGAAAGGTTACTCTGACCTGACCCCTAGACATTTACTGAGATATATGGCCTCTAAGTGCTTGTCATTTCATTTCCTGCCATCTGACAGGCAAATGTCTTTCCAGTAAGTCTACAATGGTTAGTACCTCCTGCTCACTAGGTTCAATAGTAGTCATTGAGGTAATGGGCCAGGGTGAAATGTTTTATAAAGAGAAGATGACCATGTTCCTTGCAGATTAGAATATGACGTATGGCTGGAGAGTAGATTTTCCCCTACTAACACAGTGTATAGTTGTATTGCTGATCCTGCCAGCTGAAAGCAAACTGCTTTTGTTGGTCTTTACTAAAAGTCATTAAGAAGCAAGCATGTTATGGCTCATATCTGGATGTCTCTGCAAAGCCTCACGTACTCATACCTTTTGGAGATGGTTTTATCTAGGCTGTGTGATACTGGGATTAAGGACAGGCAGCACTAAAATGATTGGATTGATTGGAATTAACATAGTTCCAGGTATAGTCGAATGGATTTACTGAAGATAGGTTCCTCACTCTGGATATGACTAGCACAACCCAAAAGGTTTGGAGCCTGCATGGGATAAAAGGAAGGCTTGGTGCTCAGTGCTTTGATGCCTGCTGCTTTCCACCTGCTCTGCCATGGACTGTTTCTCCTCCTCCATCCCCCTGCACCATGCTATCCTGCTTGGAAGCCAGCTGACCATGAGCTAAAACCTCTGCAAACTGTGAACTGAAATAAATCTTTTCTTCTTTAACTTGTGGGTGCTGCACATTCTGTCCCAGAAACAAGAACATTAACTAAAAGGAAGTGCTTTCTGGATTATTAGCTGTATATTGGGTTGCAGAGGATGTGTTAATTTGTGATGAAATCACATATGAAGCAGAAACCCATGTATGTTACTGAAGACATTACCTTTCCCATAAAACTGACTGATTCTAAATGTCAATCACATCTGCAAAACACCTTGCTAGCAATATGACCACACAACTTGTCATCATAGCATAGCCAAGTCTACACACACAATTAACCATAACAATAGGCTACTCAAATACTGATTTGTGATGAAGTCTATAGAGATTTCAACAAAAAGGAAAATACATAGCAAGTAACATAGACACACGTACACACTTAGATAGACCCACTCTCTAATATAAATGCAAAATATATGACCTTTGAGGAAATGAATGATACATTTAACCACACTAAAACTAAAGATTCTGTTCATTTAGAGATACCAATTAAACTAGTGATACTGTAAACCTTTGAGTAGAAAAAACACACTCTCTCTCTATCTACATATATAATATTCCAAATATAATATATATTGTATTCTGAATCATATATATTATTTGGAATATATATACATATATATTATTTGGAATATGTATATAATATATATCCCAAAATAAAGAAATAACTGAAAAATCAATGAGAAAAATCAGAATCAGAATATCCAGCAGGAACTTGAGCTAGAGAGACTTGACTCTAAAATTCTCAAAAAAAAATCTAAATACCTGATAAAGATTGGAAAAATTGCTCAATCTCATTTATAGTAAGGAAAATGTAAACTAAAACCACCACTAGATACCATTACAGACTTTCTATGTTGTCAAAAATTAAGGGGTACGAATGCAACCCAAGTGAGGGTGGAGGAGAGAGACATCACGGGGGGAATACTTGGGAGCTAAATCTCTTTGAGCTGAGCTCTGTCATTTTCAAACGTGTAACTGAGTACAAGTCATTTCACCTCTCTGTGTCTCAATATCTTTATCTGGAAAGTGGGAGAAGAAGTAGTACCATGATCAGATTATAAAGTTCAAATCATTATTCTTGGAGTATTCCCTAATATAGTATAAGTACCCTTAAATTCCTGTTTTACGTGCTATGTTTTCTAAAATATGATAAAATAGAAACCCTAATACTCTACTGATAGATGTGAGGATTGAAACAACTACTTTGGAAAGCAGTTGAATGATCTATTGTCATGAAAGATACATAGACCTTATAATCCATCAACTCCATTTCTAAGCATATAACCTGGGGCCCATGTACTAGACACATTTATAAGAATGTTTATGGAAGCATTGCTTAATATTACAAAAGCATAAACAATCATCTACAAAAGAATGAGTAAATAAATTGTAGGAGACACATACAATAAAATTCCAAGCACAATGAACAGAAATAAACTACTGCAGTAAACTTCAGCTATATCCAAGAATATAGATAAATTTCATAAACATTACATCTGTGTGAAAGAAACAGATGAAAAAGAATACAAAGTATGATTCTGGTTTTATAAAATTCAGAAACCAGTCAAGACTAAAGTATACTGGCAATAAAGAACTGTAACAAGGTCATTAGCATTTAAGTAAGAATTTGGATAGCAGTAAAATGAAAGGGAATGGATAGGAGGATCATGAGGGACTGTAATGTGTATACTCATCCCTTTGCATGTGGTTGTTTCACTTCCACAAGATTAAATAACACGGCTGTAAACACTCATACGTTTGTCCTGGTTCACATATTCCAGTAACGTGTAGGACTGGAGTTACTGCATCATAGAAAAGTCAGTGTTATTCTGGGTCTAAGCCTAGGTAGATGGTATACAGGTGTTCCCTAAACTGTAAATACATGCTTTTCATGTACTTTAGCAGTATTATTTATGTTGCATACTGTATTAGAAAAAAAGACTTAATGGACTGTAATTACTTGGAGAACCAACACAGAAATCTCAAGAAATTTGCTTGTGATGAAGAGGGAACAGCAATAACAAGAGGGAAAGTAAAAGTAGAGAGGAGTTAGGTAGTTTGCCTTCTTCTTAAAAGATAGATACTCAAGAATTTATACATATTCATAGGAAATATCTGGTAAAGGAAGGGGTACAAGTGTACGGGAAAGAAGAGGGTCACTGGTTGAGTATGGTTTCTAAAAGCAGGGAGTCTTGGGAAGCCATTCTCCACGGACCACAGGATTCCTGCACATCTCGGGAGTAGAGACCTAGACTCCTCATGCTCTGGACTATGTTTCCAAGGGCATTTGTATAGGGAACAGTCTTGGAAAATAAAGATGGTGTCTTTCTCTGCTGCAAAATTTGAGCTTGTTTACTGCACTGTGTAACAGCAATAATACCTTCCTTTATGGTAAATGGCAGGCAGGCACCCACTATAAACAAGTCTGGTTTCCTTCATTCAGGGTTAGACTTTTGAATGCAACCACTGTGTTTTATAGTTTCCTGGCCTGCTAGCATTGTTTAATGGAACTGGGGCTCAGGAATGGCACAGCCGCTGTGATTCCGGATACTGCCCCTGCTGTGCGTACCTTCCTGGTCTTTGTGACTGACCCATGTGATGCGTGTCTTTTGTCAGAATTTGTGACAGTGTGGCAGATTAATTTGTTAGCTTTGATGGAAGATAAACTTTCAGATTCTTCACAGCTCTTTTTTTTATTTTATTAGTTCTCAGCACATAAAGTTTACACTAACCTTGGGGAGTATATGCATACATCTAACAGTTTGATTCCTTTTTTTATTCCTTATAAATCTATTTTCTCTATTTTGTTTCTTTTTTAGTTAATGTTTATAACATAAAACATTACATTTATTGTGGCTATTTGGTACATGTAAGGGACACATCTAAAATGTTTTTACTTCCCTTTCCCCACTGCCCTCACCTTCATTCTCCTGAATGCTCCTGGAACCCTTTGCAAAAGATCGATCTCCTTATTTCCTTCTATCCATCCTTTATTTTGTTCTTTATTTGTAATTTGCCTTACTCAAATATGAGAAATCATATGGTATGTAAGATTGTGTGTCTGATTTATTTCACTCAACCTTATGGTTTTATACAGATGTCTCAAATTTATCCTTCTTTGTAATTAAGTAGCATTCATTAATGTATAGATAAATTTTTTTAATCCATTTTTCTGTTGATGGGCATGTAAGCTGATTGGCAGAAAAGACATAGGACCCAAAGCATGGGCTTTGTAGTCATCAAATACCACCGTAGTTTACTGTCACTGCAGTGGCTATTAGTGCAGTGTCACCTGTAAGGCACAGTTTATATAGTTTAATCTTTATCAGCTCCATCAGAATTCCCATTTACAGTCAAGCAACAGAAACGAAATCTGACCAAGGTCTAACAAGTGCTGGTGACCAGATTCTGGTGTGGAACCCTTGGTTGGTCACCAAGCTGCAGCTCCTGCTTTATCTGCCTCTGTTTCCCAAATTGGGTTTCACAGAGTATAGTCAGAGCCTAAGGAGTATTTACAAGATAAAACAAGAGAAGTTTTCATGAAGAGAAAGAAGACATCAGAGATATATGTCTTTTCCTTGGGGAGAAGAGTTTGTTTTCATATCCTTTGGTTAAAAAATGAAAGGGACAATAATCGAGTGTTGTTTTGAAATGTATTTCTCTTTGGCAACACGAATGGATAGGAACTTTATATTAACTCTTTCA
This sequence comes from Dasyprocta punctata, assembly GCA_004363535.1. Taxonomy (NCBI): domain Eukaryota; kingdom Metazoa; phylum Chordata; class Mammalia; order Rodentia; family Dasyproctidae; genus Dasyprocta; species Dasyprocta punctata. The sequence goes on along the minus strand of RJWM01008308.1, from coordinate 9,427 downwards.
TCATTTCTTTTTCTTATTGTGAAACCAAAGCTCTTAGAAACCCCAGAAAAAGCCTTCCTTCTAGGTAAGTGTTGTTGCTTTTCAAGTGGGCTCCTAGTCTAGTTCATAGCTCTAGTGTGATTGTATCGGTGGGCTGGAGCATATATATGTTTGAGTTTGTGAAACACATACATATTTGTATTAAATTGGCTTTGGAAGAACAGAGAGATGACTTATATTACATCTCTTTACTTGCTTTTGTTATATTTGGGATCTGAAAAGCTGGCCTATGGCCTGACACATGATCAGCTCTGAGGAAATATTGGTGATAGGAATAAATAAGTAATAAATGCATGAATAAATGCACTGATAAGCTTTTAGATTCTTTGTCTTGGAAATTCAATGGTACATATGATTTGACAGCTCTAGTTGGTCCAAAACACTACCCCACTTCTCAAAGAAATGTAAGAGCTCAAAGCCTTCGTCACCTGACATGGAACTTAAAACATTTATCTTTTATATGTGGTCATCTATTGAGGGCATCTAGATATAGAGCAATCCCTTGAAAGACTTTCAGAGATATTCAGATATCTATCTGCGTGGTAAACAAGTAAACTAGTGTCTGAATTATACTTACTGCATTAAAAAAGTAGGGGCTACATGTTAACCTGTAAGTAGGGTCAAAGACATTTTGGTATTTTGTGGCTGTTGACATTGATTAACATTTTTCCTTATATTCTTTGTGACATCTTTAAAATATTTTCTAAGCCGGGCGTGGTGGAACACGTCTTTAATCCCAGCACTTGGGAGGCTGAGGTAGGAGTAGCGTTGCAGGTTGGAGGCCGACTTGGACTACAACGCGAGCACAAGCCTGGCCTGAGCTACATAGTGCGACCCTGCCTCAAAAAACTAGGGCTGGGAGTTTGGCTCAGTGGCTTAAGCACGTGTCTGGCAGGTATGAGGCTGTGAGTTTGATCCCCTGTGCCACAAAATAAATAAATAAATAAATAAATAAATAAAATATTTTCTACAGCCTAGAAACTTAAAAAAACACAAAATTCATCATTTTTTAAATTATACACATGAATTGACACAGGAATAGTTTAATGTTTTGAAAATTGATTGCTAAATTTACAAAACTCTATAAGTTGCTGTTCTTTTTGTCAAATCCTAAGACTCTAGATGTGCTAGGTGATTAATACCTCCTATTGTTTATATTGAGTATGGTCATTAGACTCCCCCTTATATTATCTTTTATGTTTCTTTAAACTGCTCCAGAACTAGTGATTTACTGATTATTTTTTGGTAAACAGAAAGTCCTATGTTCCCTACTCTTCTCCTTCCAGATTGATTTGGCTAGTGCTGCTACAGCATCTTAGTTTATCACCATGGAAATGTGTGTAATGTGGCAAATACTGGGAAAAATAAAACGGGAAGAGGCTGATTACAAAAATATAGAATCAGCAGCTGGAATCTCAGTGATTGGCAATACTTATCATTCTTCACTATATCTTTTTGAAATTTACTCTGGAACACATATATCTTTAGCCCAATAAGTATGCTTAAATGGCTTTTCCAAACATGTCTGGTAAATATGTTAAGTAGCCCTTCCTTTTTAGAGTGACTTTCATTATCTACCCTCTTCATTACCATAGATCCCTTCGGCACATTCCATGGCTTTAATTACTTTCTTCAATACACTTTTCTAAAATTTGCATTCAGAGCAGTTATTTGGAATTTAGGAATAAAACTAGGACTGCTTCATACTCTGCTGAGTCATGAGGTAAGTGGGAAAAGGAATAGAAAAGAAAATAAATAACAAAAGTTTTAGTCTCACCTCCATTAATTATGACACTCAATTTCTTTTTTTCTGATAGAGAATATGAAAACAGTTATTTTGCTTATTTTACAGGGTTGTAGAAAGACCTGAGGTTATATATGAAAAAAAACTTTGGTAAATGAAAGTCAACACAAAATGTTGAGTAATCTCAGTATAGAACAAAAAGTAATTACTCTAATTTGTTCTCATTCACATAGATGGGTACATTGGTCCATGATGAACTATAATGAATCTGTTCTTTAACTACACTACCATAAAATATATTGATACAATGTATTTCCCAGAAATTATATGACTTTGATGCTTTCAGACATGAACTATACAATATCCAGTGAAGAAAAGTGCTAAAATTAATTTGCCTTTAGCAAAAAGACATACTAGATGATAGAATAGGGACTTGTTGTCTCTAATTTCCAAGGTTGTAGAATCAATCACTTCCCAGCACCCAGTTATCAGGTGCCGTAGAATGTCCTACTGAGATCATTCACATTAGAAGTGCGCACATTTCTACTTCTGGCTGTCGGTTCTTTGTGTGAACAAAAAACTAATTTTCTTTACTAGGAAACAAATGGGCCAAATTAAAAGCTCCTGTAGGTTTAAAACAGCAGAAGATCCAATTTTGAAAGGACTCGGAGGACACATTTCTCTTCGGTGAGCGGACATAGATGTGAGTAATTATTAAACTCATAAACTAGCTATAATTAGGAAGATAGTTCAATAGATTAAATCTCTGTAGTCTAGTTCAACTCGCATCCACAGTTAGAGCAAGGTGGATGTAAGATGGTTTGCAGATGAAAGGGCTGGTGTGTGTGATTTTTCTCCTGGCATCTTTTTGCTTTCTTGCTTCTTTCCTCCTTTTCACGATTTCGCTTTGTCTGTTTCCTTTCCCAAACTGAACACCGAGACCATCCCAACTCCAATTACGCAGAGAAGAATGTTGCTTGCATTGATGTAAATGATCAGTTCTCTTTGTAACACGAATTCGTTTAACAATCAATTCATTTAATAATAGATGGTTAAATTTAATGAATTATTTAAATGAATTTACTATTATCATGAATTTTCTATGCAAACTTTACAAGGTTATCTTGCTGAACTATGTAACTGTTGCTTTTTAAATCTTATAGGGACTGAATTCTGTCCTCTTGAAAATGTTGAAATTTGAACCCCCAGGACCTCAGGATAGGACATTACTGGGGAACACAGTTACTGCAGATATAATTAGTCACACAGGTGTAAAGCAAGTCCCTAATCTAGCATAACTGGTGTCCAATTAAAAGCTCTATGAGAAGGACCGGGAGCTTGGCTCAGTGGCTTATGTGCCTCCCTAACAGGCATGAGGTTGTGAGTTCGATCCCCGGTGCCACAAAAACAAACAAACAAACAAAATATCTATGAGAAGACACAGATGTGCAGAGGGGAGATGATATGAAGAGACAGATAGAATCATAGGGAGATGAAGGCAGAGATCAGAGGGATGCAGCCATAAAGGAATGCCAAGGACTGCCAGCACACTGCTGAAGGCTGGGAAGCACGCAAGGAGAAGGTCTTTCTTAGAGAATCAGAAGGCACCAACTCCACCGACACTCTGATTTCCAATTCCGCTCCATAAGATGGAGAAACCACAAATTTTCTTCTCAGCCAGCTAGTTTGTTATATGTTGTTATTAAAGCCTTAGCTAATACAGGCCTGGATTTCAGGTTTTATTTTAGTTTAATTTTTTGAAAAGCACATTTATATCATCCTCATTCCCAATACATAAATCTTCATGGATCATCCGTAAATGACTGAAATTGCCCTCTGCCCTTTGGGACCACGTCACGTGACAATTATTATATTTGGGTAATCAGAGACTTACTTTTGTTTGAAATTTTGTTTTTAGAACAAGAACGAAATGTTCAGAGCTTACAAACTAAACCAAAGGTAAAGGAAAGACACCAATGTTGGCGTTTTAATTCAAACCTTATGATGACACCTTACTTCTGATTTTGGAACATTTCCAGTGGAATGTGGAACTTGTGTTTGGGAAAAGAGGACACAAGGTGAGTTGCTTGGAAACTTGGCTAGTGAAGAAAAATGAGCACTGATTTGTGAATCAGATGTAAACATTTTAAAAATCTCATCTTAGGCTTATCCTTAGTATAAGACTTAGTTATATCACTTAACCCTCTACATACCTTTTTTTTCCTCTAGCACACTGTCTGACACATAAGCAGTGTCCCTTTAAAGTCTAGCTGTTATATAATGAAGTTTATATTTATCTTACAAGAAAGAATTTCCACTTTCAACTGATCTGGAGATTTACTATTTACTGGATAACAAAAAGTACAACCAAGGTGCTTAGAAAACCTTCTCAGTTTACTGCACCACAGTGACCTCTGGACCGTTATATAACTCACAACACAAAAATGAGTAATAGTGGTCAGGACTTTGAAGTTACACAGTGAGGAGTATGTTGTTACCTTGGAATTCAAATTTCAATGCCAATCTAAAGTTAACCTTCAGACCTAGCTCTTAAAAATCACTGCAAGTGTATATTTGAGAGTTTGGGAAAGATAAATCTGAGTTAATGCAAGTGGTAAAAATATGATTTACAATAGCCTGCTGAAGAACAACTCCTTAAAGTTCTTGTGCTTACAGAGGCCTATGAGTACTACATAAAATCTTACCTTACAGAGGATTCAGCATGGGAAGTAAAAGGAAAACTAAGGAAAACCTTGGTTTTCAGTGTATTTCTGTAAGGACCCTGGAAGAAAAGGGATGTCAGGTTTGTTGGAGGTTGGAGGTCACTCTGGGCACTTACTGTTGATGCATTATATCAATCTGCACAGTGCTCTGTAATATAGGTTTTAAAGACTCAAGGTTTTCTTTCTGAGCCTGCTCCTACCAAGTTGAGTGACCTTGAGTCATTTGCTAAGTCCACCTACAGCTCAGCATTCTCCTGTGTGAAGCTGATATTTTTGAATAGATGATTACACACATTTTTCCTAACTGGAAGTTTTCTACTTGGAAGGAAAATTCAGTGCCAGCTAGAATAATCAGGGCCAAATAGGTAATTATTGGTTCCATTATGATATTCTATCATGATTACATCATGACTATTTGGATTTGTTTAGGCATTTGGTAGAACCGATAACACTGTTATGCCTTTAAACATTACATTTGTCTATATAATTCAAAATATTGTATGCATTATTTGAATTCATTCATTGCTTAAAATTTGAGTAGGAAAAGCTATGTACTGTAAAGAAAGCAATAGTAAAGACTGCTGCCCATTTTTCTTAAATAAGGATACTAATGCTACAGAAAATTCAATAGCAGCCTTTATAAGCTATTCTTTAAAACATAGCTTTATTATACTTATTTTAAGAAAGATCCAACAAAAACATAAGTGAGTGATTTGGTTTTTAAAAAAATCTACGAAGTACACAAAATATCAGCCTAAGACAATGTAGATAAAACCAAGTGTACCTTTGGATATTGCAAAACAGGCTGTTTCCACAGTCCTTAGGTTATGTATCTCTTAAAAGAAAAGTTGAAACTTTCACATATTATAATACACCTGGAAAAAAGCAGTTTGGATGTATAGAATGGCCTTTTGCCACTAATAATAGTGTTTATCTTTTTGGTTGCTATTAAGGGACAAAAATATGTTGCTAAAGCTACAAACAAGCAATTTGTTGTTAAGTGGTCATTGATAGAATTAACATAGTACTGTGAGGTTAAATCTTGATGCAAATGAGCCCCCCAAAAATGTATGTACTACAATACTGCCATAATAACAAGCCAAGAAATCCTGGCCAGCATGAAAGCTTTCTGCTGAACCTGCCATTCCACTCAGTAAAATTGCTGCAAAAGCCACCCAAGGCAAACATGAACGCCCTTGGCATTTGTAGAGGACCCAGAGCAAATGTGGAAATTGACATTCCTCAAGGAGAGCAACTTCATTTAAACCGGATGAGATCCGCGTAAACTAGTTGGACACGTTGAGAAATTGTAGATTTACCATCCTCTGACAGTAAATACACAGAATAGTACAGAGAGGCACGAAATTCTTTTATATAAATCTGTTGCTCTCCCCCTCACCCTGAACTCTCACAATATTATTCGACTTTTGTTTTTGACCATCAGCATTTTGTTCGAGGTGAGGAATAGTACCAACCAAACCACTTAGTGCTAATTGCTCAATGTTTGTGTTCTTTGCTTGTTAAAATTGGTCCAATACGGATTTGTCTGAGTTTTGAACTGGCCATTGGCCCAGCCTTATTAATTAGGAATTGAACTCTCATTTATAAACCTTCACTAGTAAAAATAATGGTGGAGATTATTTACAACACCTATGCAAGCACATGCTAAACTGAACAAAACTTTTTATGACAAGAAACAATTCAATCAGATATGAGTATTCTTCTCTAATTTCCCTTGGAGTGATTTGATTTATTCTGACTAAATTTGAGTTTCTTTGCAATGTAATTTTTTAATCACAGTCAGAAAAATGTGCCATAAAAAATCTGCACACTGAGCTTGTTTGCTTAATTGACTGGAAGCTACTCTTCTTTTTACAGAGTAATTGAATGCCAAAAAATGACAAATTGGTTTAAGAAGAATATGGTACACACAACCGAATAATAGGGATAACTCGTTTTAATTATCTTACTAATTATTGTGATAATTTCCAAAACACATCATGTATTCAAAGCTTTACTAAATGAAGAGAACATAACATCATTCAGATAAAAAGGAGTGTGTCCTATATTCCTCACAAAAATAGAAAAAATGACCCTAAAATTTATATGGAGCCAGAAGACAGCAAGAATAGCAAAAGCAATCCTGGGCAATAAGAGCAAAGCAGAAAGCATCAAAACTCTGGATTTCAGTGTGTATTACAAAGTTACAGTGATAAAAACAGCATAATACTGGCATAAAACAGACATGTGAATCAACAGAACAGAATAGTGGATGCAGAAACAACTCTAAACACATTCTGTCATCTGGCACTTGACAGAAAGGCCAAAAACATAAGGTGGAAGAAAGATGGTCTCTTCAACAAATGGCACTGAGAAAACTATCTATACACATTCAGAAGATTGAATCTAGACACACAACTATCGCCATGTACTAAAATAAAATCCGAATGGACAAAGACCTCGGTATTAAGACAAAAACACTGAATCAGCTTGAAGAAAAAGAAAGACAAAACTCTTGAAAATATATGTATAGGTATGGACTTTCCAAACGGCACCCCTATTGTACAAGAAATTACATCAAGAACCAACAAAAGGAATTATATCAAATTAAAGAGCTTCTGGAAAACAAAAGAAGCAAGCAAGAGTGAAGGAAAAAAGAATAGGAAAAAGTTTTGCCAGCTACTCCTCGGACAGTGGGCTAATATCTAAAATATATAAAGAACTCAGAAATATTAAACTCCTCCAAAATGGACAAAACAAGTTGAACCCAAACAAAAAATGGGCAGTTGAAATGAACAGATACATCTCAGAAGTACAAAAGGTCAATAAATGGATGGAAAAAATTCAACATCATTGAATGTTAAAGAAATGCAAATTAGGGCCAGGGATTTAGCTCAGTGGTGTAAGCGCCTGCCTGGCAGGTGCAAAATCATGAGTTTGATCCCCAGTACCAATAAAGAAAGAAAAAAAGAAAGAAAGAAAGAGATAAAGAGAAATGCAAATTAAAATAATTTAGAGTTTCTATCTTACTCCAGAAAGAATTTCTATCATCAAGAAATCAAATAATAAAAATGCCAACAAGACAACATAGGAAAAGGAACCCTTCTACATTGTTAACTGGAATGTCAGCTAGTACAACTACTATTGTAATCAGTATGGAGAAGTCTCAAAAAACTAAAAATGGAAATTTCATTCAATCCAGCTATTCTGCTCCTAGATATCTTTCTGAAAAATTTTAAAAGGTCATATTACAGAGATACATACATACCTATGTTTATAGCAGCACAATTCATAAAAGCTAAATCTTAGGAATGACCTATATGCCTATCAAAAGATGAATGAATAAAGAAAATGTAGTCCTTACATACAGTAGAGTACTGCTTGCCCTAAGGAAAGATAAACTTGTGTCCTTTACAGGAAAATGGATGTGCCTTGAGACCATAGTATTAAATGAAACAAATCAGAAGTTAAATATTGCATGGTATCTCTTACATGAGAAACTCAAAATAATTTAAAGATCAAAATAAAAGATCCTATTGTAGTTAGAGTTTGCAAGGAAACCAATTTAATACAGGACAAACAATTTATAGAATTATTTTATAATAATCACCCAAAGAATCAAACACAAAATGTGCAGGAAATCTGTCCACACACTAAAGACCCCAAAGAATCCAGCTGAGAGCCTGGATCCCATGGTAATGTCCTGCATGTAGATCAGCTGAAGACCCAGAGCACATGACAATGACTCATGCAAGTCTGTTTCACAGATCTGTGCAGGGAAGGCCCAAAGGTCAGTGGTGGAAGTTAGAAAGTCTGTGTAAGCAGGGTGAAGGATCTGTGCCAGCAGGCTGAGGGTTCTGCACTCAAGCCAGGAAGCATGCTCAAAGTAAAGACCAGAGCTCCCCCTAAAAGTACCACAGCCATCCTCAGTGACAACGCAGTCCCAAGCTCCTCTGATGATAACAGCTGAATTCATATCAGGAAGCCAGCATGACAAGCTTCTCCTGGAAATTGAATAGCACATCATCTTCCTCTCCAAAGCCAGGAAGCAATGCTCAAAGTAAGGTCAAAAGCTCCCCCAAAGTGAACTGCAGCCATTCTCAGGGACAAGGTCCTGAGCTCCTGTGACGATGAGAATAGCCAAGTTCATATTAAGAAAGAAACTCAGCAAGCTCCTCCAGGAGAACCAATGGCAACAGGAAAACCAACAACAACACTTCTTCCTCTCCAATTCTCCTCTTTATGTTGTTGGCAACAATCTCCAGTGGGCCCTCCACACTGTTATGGCTAATACATTGTGTCACCTTGAGAAGTTTAGAAGTTTAACTAAGAGACTCAGCAGAGAGCCAGGATCCTTACTTTGTAAATATCCTCATTTCATACAAAAGAAGAGTACAGAGATTATGAGAGTGCTACACTAGCTCTGGAGAGGGGTATGGCCTGTGTACCACAAAAGGCAGGAAAAGAGGTTTGTTCTCCCCTTTCTGCTCTGGCTGCTTTTGCTTGCTGCTGCCTTGAAGTGTTGCCCCGGTGCCATACCACCTGCCTTGGAGCCAACTAATTATGGACTGAAACCTCCACAAACAGTGAGCCAAACAAACCTTTCCTTCCTTCATTTTGAATGTTGGGTATTTTGTCCCAGTAGTGGGAGGAAAGTAACCAACACACACATCCAGCACCACACTGATTCAGTTCAGCTAAGTATTACCAGTTGACCACCAGTGGTCAATCCACCACAGACACATATTATGAAATAGGGAGATTCCCTTTGCAAATGGAAATGGAAACTAGAGATAGATGGGAGGAGACTGGAGAAAGTACCATTTACACTTGGCAGTGTCCCTGACTCAGAGAGAAAGAAAAAATAACTTCCTTTCTGATCCTTTCTGAGTGGTTTATGTCAGATTAATATGTATTCCTG
>RJWM01008307.1:0-73827 GCA_004363535.1 Dasyprocta punctata | reverse complement strand
GGATGTTGTTTTACAGCAAGTCAGATAAAAAGATTAATAAATCTTTAGAAGAACAAAGCATGATGTTATTTTATTTGCGAATTTTTTTCTAACATTGGCCCCAACCGCTTCTTCCCATCTTCTTCTTCTTCTTCTTCTTCTTCTTCTTCTTCTTCTTCTTCTTCTTCTTCTTCTTCTTCTTCTTCTTCTTCTTCTTCTTCTTCTTCTTCCTCATTTAAGTAAATATGCTAAAATTTTGCACTTGAGACAGGATGGGTAGTAAAGAATTACAGGATTCATACTTACTCTAGATTGTGTTGTGCTTTACAATAGAATTAACACAAGCCACATGTGACCATCGGAACACTAAAATTTGGCTCCAAACTGAGATATAATGTTAGTTTTAAATAAAAACTCAACTTCAATGACAGTATAAAAAGAAAAGACTAAATACTTTAAAATAATTTTCTATTTAAATTACTGATTCCATAATATTTTGTGTCAAATAAAATGTTTAAAAGTGTTTCACTTTTGTATATTTACCTTTGAACATAGCTTCCAGAAAAATTACAATTATGGTTACCTCACATTATACTTTTATATATATATATATATATATACACACAAAATCTGCCTCATTTTGTATTTCCCATAGGAATTTAGGGCTGTGATTGGTAAGTGGTGAAGAATTTTCTGTTTTATGTATGTATGTTTCCTTCAATTTCTTTCAGTTCTAGAGGATGTTTATAGAACCTATGGAGTATTGAAATAAAGAATTAAATGTTTAAAATCTGTAAGATACAGGAACAAATTATGCTTCTTACATTTAGAATTAATGCTGAGGTAACACCCACTGATGTGCATATTCTATTTGAGTTTTTATCAGAAATAGCCTGAGGACATATTTCTGACTTAGTGAAATTTTCTTATTTCTTGTAGCAGACCGAAAGACATCTATTCCAATGACTGCATCAAGAATTTATAGATTAACTCAACATGTCTGAATAGACTGTGAGGAGTATATGGGAAGAGTGCTGTAAATTGTGGGGGTGTGGACCAGAAGTGTGTATGAGATGGATATGCAGAGGCTAAGTGATATTTGGGAGCCACCTACCTACACCTCCCAGATGAATGGTTAGAGATCAAAAGATAGCCCATAGGACCACAAGTGTGATCAAAATCCATTCCCTTAAGGAATAAATGCTCTGGGCCTTGTCCTTCCTATATATTCTAACGTGTTACTTAGGTTGGCCCAAGTTAGTAATGTAACAGATCACCCTGACCGTCCTCTGTCCTTCGCTGTCCTCCTGTCCTTTCCCTTTTCCCTACGTGGATTCCTGCACTGATGTCCTTCCTTTGTGCTTTATCTTTGCCTCCTGGTTATATGAGTAAAAAGGCACCAAAGCTTTAGTTTAGAGCTGTCCTTATGAGACTCTCACACTGAAGGGGCTTGGTTAAAAGCAGTTCCTGTGGGCTTTCTTGGAGCTTGAATTGGATGTGGATTCCAAGTAATTTTTTGCCCTTTGTGCCATGCCATGGTCATGAACTGTGACAGGAAGTCAGAAATTATCAATAAAAACAGATCTTTGAAAGAGAAGCCCCTGTTGTGAATAAAACCATCAATAGTTGACTAACAATACATGAATCTAGAGAAAGGCTCCAAACTCATTGTCTACTTTGGAAATTGCCATAACATAAAGTTCATTATACCTGAAATTTATGTAAAACATCCAAAATGACCAGTGATGAAACATGTATATACACACACACACAGAATGAGACATTGTTCTTGTTTTTCCAGTATGATCTACATGCCAATATAAAAATAAATGGACAAATGAAAGAATATAATCTTCCAAATAATGCAAAAAATGGCATTATAGGCTACAAAAACATCCACAATTATTCACAATGTTCCTTTGCAATGATACCTTATAATCATCGCATCAAGAAATGGAATCTATTTCTCCGCTCTTTGATCTTGTGTCGTAACTTGCTTTGACCATCAGGGCACTGTGAATCATGTATCAGTTCCAAATGCAAACCCATGAGGCTTTGTATGCTTTTAATTTATGGCATGCTGACACCACCAGATGGAATAATCCAACAGAACCTTCAAATGACGAAACATACCCTCTTAAAGCAGGGAGTTCTACCCAGTCTCCCAGCTGAGCTCAAGTGCATGAGCAAAGCCCAGCTGAGGCCAGTTGTGCTTGCCTTCACAGAATCACACTCATTATAGTGAGCAATAATAAATGATTATTGTTTTAAATCACTTGGTTTGGGACTGGCTTGATAAGCAGCCATGGACAACTGACTCAAAAATCATGTTAAAAACATTGGTGATATTCACAGCAATTGTTTAGGGCATAAGATACAGACATGATACATTGTCCAGAAAAGTATAAGCACTAAACCTTCCCCTCAATGAATCAAGAGAAAACAGTTTTATAACTATCTTTTTTTGTTATGATTGCTCTATTATTTTCAAAAAACATTTGAAATAAAAATGAAATCTGAAAATGATCCTGTGAGAACTACTTTTCACTCAATGTGTTGATTAATGTTACTCTCCTACTGGCTTGTTGCAAAATTCTGTTTTACTTTAATTTCTTTTTTTTGTTTTTGTTTTTTTTTTTGTTTTTTGTTTTTTTGTTTTTTTGCGGCACCGGGGATTGAACTCACAGCCTCGCGCCTGCCAGGGCAGGCGCTTAAGCCACTGAGCCAAACTCCCGGCCCTGGTTTTTTGAGGCAGGGTCGCACTATGTAGCTCAGGCCGCCCTTGCGCCGCGTTGTAGCCCAAGCGGGCCTCGAACTCAAAACGCTCCTCCTACCTCAGCCTCCCGAGTGCTGGGATTAAAGGCGTGCGCCACCACGCCCGGCTTTAATTTCTTATTTTCTTCTGTTTAAAATAAAAACAAAATATCGGTGATATGACTGATCCAGATAATAATCATGGAATTATTCTAAAATCATAAATATACAATATAAATGATGCCAGGAATGACTTCTGAGGTATTGGCACAAATAGTAAGTAGAACTAGGTAGTGTACACTCTGGGAAAAATAAACAGTACTGGCTAAAAAATAAACCTAAATTGGGGAAGAGTGGCAGTTTGAACCATAATACTTAAAGAACTGGGGAAAATTCTCACAGTATAAATTAAAATTTGAACTCTGAAAGAGAAGATAAATGAAGTATGTCCTAATATATCAAACACAAATTCTAGATATTAATGGACAAATATAAAATTTTATTGAGATATGTAAAAGTTCTCCTAAAGGATGAAGAACATTATGTTCATGGTTAGAGGGTTGCAATATCGCTGACTATAATTTCTAATTAACCCCAAACTCACCGCGATGTCCACAATCATTCTAATTTTATTCACAGCATGATTTGACATGTTATGTTTTTGCATACAAATATTTGAGCCTTTTATTAGAAAATTTAAGACTTCTTATAAGGCTATTGTAATTAAGAGTATTGGTGCAAAGGCAAAAAATTGGACCAACCATTTAGTTCACATATAGAGAAATATTTTTTAAATGCTAGATATATCATTGCTGATGAGAAAAACATGATTCTATTTAAAAATAGTGTAAGGATATAGGGAAAACATGTTGCCATGACAAAATACATAAATAAATATATTTTTATAAGAAAAACTAGTATCTATCACATATAAGTGAGAGATTTAGTACACAACACAGAACTTTAAAGCAATTATAAGATATAAGTAGTGCCTATGAAATGAGGAAAGGAAAATGTTAAAATAAGCAATAATGAAAATAAAAAATAAGTTAGAAATAGATATTTTAGTACTTCTAACAAAGGTCTACATGTACATATAATACTCTACATGAACAACCAAAACCAAAAACCCAAACAAAAACTAAAAATTAAACTTTCACAAAATCTAATGTCACACATTTCATTGGTTGTAAAATATGGCTTATCCATAAACACTTGAAAAGCTGCCTACATTGACTTGCAGTCCAGAAAATGCTCATACCACCTTGCACCATTCATATCTTCTCAGAGGTCTGCCAAAAATAATCATAATAGCCTATGTATAGGATTTAGTAGTAACTTGAAATGATGAACTCTATTATATTTCATTTTGAGGCATGCACTTTTTAAAGTGAAAATTCAAGGCACATCTAATCCATGATGGCAGTTTTCTCCCAGAACTATTACTGTATGTGTGAACCAAGAAACTAATACAGGATTATGTGGCCATCAACCAGGCTGAGTGAACTCGACTGGATTAAGAAATGCCTAATGGATGATTAATAAAGCACACTTAAGTATCTTTGGTGTGTTTCCAGAGATGATTGAGACATAGACCAGTAAACTCTGGGCTGGGAGAAAGACACACCCATTTTGTTGGTAGTACCAAGCAATAATCTTGTAATCTGTATGGAATAAAAGGAAAAGAAAAAGGAAGTTCCCACATCCATATACACATCTTTGAAGAGTACTATTCAGATCGAACAAGTGTGTCTTTTGGCTAGCATTGTGTATTGTTGTCGCACTCCAGTTTCTTCATCCTTTCCTGGAGGACTTATACCAGTGAATCTCCAGGGAGCTTCCACAATTTTTGTCCTAGATGGGCACTGTATCCTTGACTACTTTTGTTCCGCCTCAAGCATTGAGCAGTTATTGGACCCTTCAGCTCTGCAGCACAAAGCTGGCCTTTGTGGACTCTCCTGTCTCTTATCCTGTAAGCCTATCTAATAAATACCCTTGGATAATTCAGATACTCTATCAATATTTTTCCTCTATGAAACCCTGACCAATACAGATTATAAGCAGTATTCTAGATTTTAGAAAAGAAAAATTGGAACACATCAAGTTATTCATTAAGAAATAAAGAGCAAATTAGTGTTTTAAATGGTGAAATATTTTGGAGCTAACTGAAGTATAGTATGGCTGAGTAGTCTGCATCAGAGTGAGAAAGGAAGCCACAAACTAATTTCTCACACAATAAACTAACTTACATACAATACAGAGCATGCAAAACTAAGCAATACTATATAAGATGTAATTCACATGTAGAAGGGATAGCATTCAGCAATAACAACAAAACAATCCATACATAAATAGTGCCTATCAAATGTATTTTACACAGTAAAATGAAAATAATGTGCAAAAATCTAGATATATTGCATATAAACTGCAAAATCTGCAGGGAAAGAGAGTGAATTGCCTTCAAAATAACAAATTGGAACAGGTTATGATGATGGAAATGTTCTATATGTTTTGATTTTAGATCTGGATGTCTCAAGACTATATAATCACTCAATTTAGTAAACTGTACCTCTAAGTAAACCTGATTTTTAAAACATAACTAGACAATATAACATGTAAAATTCAAAGAGCAATGGAATCATAAACACAAAAGCAATAACCACACATTTGGCATAATGGTAACCTGTATGAGGGCCAAAAGGATGACAATATTAGAGAAATTTGAAAAGTTAAGATTTCTGTTTAATCTCTGTTTCTTGAACTGAACTCTTGGCAAAGAGTTGTTTTCTTAGCACTATTTTATGTTATGATTCAAGTAGCTTGAATATGAATAAATTACAAAACTAAAAATAATATCTAGGTTAGAAATAAAACAGAAAAAATATAAGCTATATAAATTCAAAATTCAAGTAACCAGGAGAGTAGGCAGGAACAAAAAGTTAGTATAAAATAGTAATAGCCAGTGCACACCAATAAGAATGACTTAAAATGAATACTACATACAGACAAGGATGAGAAATAGGTACTAATATTGTATTGGGGTAAAAAAAAAAGCATGTAACGAGATCTATCAACAAGTTAAAAATGTACAGTATACAATTGCTAAATATGTGTATGCTATAGAACAGATCTGAAACACTATATACCCATTTCACAGGAAGCCTAACTTCACTCTTCCATCCTCTTGTGGAAACCAGCATTCTACATTATTCATTTTTGAAGCTCAGTGCTTTAGATTCCTCAAATAAGTAAAACTGTGCAGATTTTGTCTTTTGTTCCTGGATTATTTATTGATCATAATGTTTTCATAGTTCATGCATATTGTGGCACAACAGACTTCCTTTCTTTTTAGATGGACTAATATATCATTACATGTATGTATCTTTATATTACATCATTATATGCATAAAATTTCTTCATTCATTCATTAATGGATATTTAGATTATTTTCCTACTCCTTAGCATCAGTGAATATGGGGATAAAAATATCTCTGAGTTTCTGCTTTGTTTCTTCTGGGTAAAGAACCACAGAAGTGGGATTGACAGATAATATGGTAGTTCTAGTTTTACTTGAGGATTCCGCTTACCGATTTTCATAGATGTTGCATTTTATATTCCCTCCAACAGTGTCCTAAATTTCCTCACATTCTCATTAACAAATGTCATTAGTCTACCCTTTTTTTCCCCTTCTCTCTCGGCTTCCCTCCCTTCCTTCTTTGCATCTTCCCATTCCTCCTTTTCTTTTTTATTTCTCCATGTCTTTCTTCCTCCCTTGCTTTACTTCTTTCTGTTCTCCCTTATTCCCTTCATTATATATTTTGTACTTTTTCCCTTTACAATGGGCACCCAAATAGGCCTACGGCGATATCTCATTTTATTTGCTTTTCTCTGTTGATTAGTGATGTTGAATAATTTTTCATGTACATGTTGGTCAGTTTTTTGTTTTCTGTTTTCAGGGGAAGAACAAACTTATTCAAGTCTTTTGCCCACTTTTCAGTTGAGATATTTGTTTTCTGCTTGCTTTGTTTTTGCTATTGAGTGGAAAGAGTTTCCTATATTCTTGGAATACTAAGCCTTTATCAGAGGCTGATAAATATTTTTCCCCATATGTAGGTTTCCTTTTCATTTTGAAGGACATTTCCTTCTTTGTGCAAGGAGATGTTTTGGCAAAATTTAAACAACATCTAAAAATACAATAAAACTGAAAAAGTCCTACAAGGTGATATGTAATGAGGTGTTAATTATAATTTATAAATCTGAAGTAATTTGAAGTCATTCAATATTATCTGACTATAAAAGGCAGAATACAGAAAAGCAAAGTACATTAAACTGCATTATCGTACGATATTTTACAGTTAAAATCCATACCTGTAGAGGAAACTTTTACAAATATCACTAATCATAAAAGAAACATTTATTTGAAATGGAACACATTCATATTTTAGCAGCACTGATTATGATTTGTAAAATTCAGTTGTGTTCAGTAATACTTTTTCATAAAAATAGCATGTAAACTTGTGGAATATCAGCCCTATCTTGCTCATATCTGTTTATTCATCTTTTTGTATGTAAGTATGTAGAGATAAGTGAGTTAATGTTATTTTACTTATTGATATGCTCCACTCTGTTAAGGCACTTGATTGAGTATGATATCCTATAAATACATTTCTGCATTGAGAGGAAAAAACAGCTCCTGGAGCTGCAGATTTAGCTCAGTGGCACACCGCCGGCCTGGCAAGCACAAGGTCCTGAGTTCAAAACCCAGTACCAATTAAAAAAACAAACAAACAAACAAACAAACAATTCCAATACATCAGATTATATAAAGAGAATACTCAAAATTACCAGTATTCAACACATAAATACTATCTTATAGGTCAACACAATATTATTTCAAGCAGAATATCTTCTCACCTAAGTTGTTACTACCACTTCTAAAATCAAACACATTCTTTTTCGAGCTCTTACACAGGATAAAAGCCTTTATATGTTCTTTCCTCATGCTATTCATTGTCAGTGGATTGAGTTTCAAGTATTTTTTAAGACTGTTCAAATGAAATCTACTCCAAAAGATGAATTAATCATTTTCTCCTTTATACTCCCCAAAGGCTTTATTGTAATGAGATGTGTGCAATGTCTAGCAAATAGTGGATCCTCAATAATGATAATTACCTTTTGCATTCCCAGCTATAGTTCTTGTTTCCTATTACCACATTGTTAAACAGTCTTTCTCCTCTGATCCTCTGTGACCTCTAAATAGCAGTCGTTTTATTTACAGGGCTTAGTCTAGTACTTAGCACATAACTAACCATTCAATAAAAGATAGCCCAAAAAAGAAAGGAATGATACATTCACAAAATGATGGGGGAACAAGTTTAAAACAAAAAGATCACCTGTATTAAATGTCTCTCCATTTTTCCTATATGGAAAGTGAATTGGTATCAATGAGGATATTTTCATAAAGATAGAAGTACAATAGATTGGGAGGAATACTCCTACAAGTTAATAAAATAAAATTTATATTCCTTAAGAATATGGCATAGGAAAATCTGATTCTTATGTTATTTCAACCTTAGTTCTAAAAAATCAAATCGGCCACCTATTAAACATATCATACTATGTTACGGTTGCTATATCTTCACAGATAATATATGTGCCTTCTAATTTCTCCTAATTAGGAAAAAAGACGAATTTTGAAGGAAGGTTGAATAAAAATTAAAACAATGCATTATTTGTACCAGTCTTTTTTGCTAATGAACACAATATAATACAAAAATTAAAGCAATATAATCAGGTATAGACATTTCTTTTAACCTATGTTTTTGCTATATCCTTGACCACCAGAAAAATGGGATTAAAAATATTTTGCTGTTACCTTTGCCTACTTGTTCATGTATTTATAATGTATTTTTGTGAATGCATATGTTTCTATGTATATATGCATATATATGTGTATATATATATATATATTTATTTTACACCTATGATTATTCCATATGCTTGACATAACTATTTAATCAACTTTGTAAATACAGAAACTGATTTTTATAGGATAATTTTAGTAAAGTATATATATATATTTTATTTTTTGTAATCATTTCACTTAATGCATATTATTTTTCTGTAAAAATGTAAAGTTATTGTTTATAATTAAATATTACGTTACTTCAATAAAGTAAAGTCACCCTTTCAGGTATTATTATCTTGAACACCAGACTCAGTTTGGACCCAAAAGACAGCCTGCTGTCATTGTCAATATGTTCAAACAGGGCAGGTAAGGTGAATATTCTTTTTTTCCTTCAGGAGAGTTATGTACTATTCCAGTGATTGGGATCAATGGTTCAATTAGGAAATAATGCTCATAGCAGTTGTAAAATGGGATATGTTTCTTAAAAGTTTGCATCCTGGGGGAACAAAATTTCCTGCTGCTGCAAATGAAAATAACTTATACCCATTTATTTGAACAAACAGCATCTGCTCAGGTAAGAAATAAATGTACTACTTCCTTCTCTTATAGTTCCACCAAGAATGAGAAAGATTGTTACACAAAAATTCATCACAATGTGTAAGGCACAGCCCTCCTTAGAGCAGCTGAAGCAATCTCCTGGAACTACTGTTTTCAGATTTGCTTCTTATGCCTAGAAGTCTCCCCCAAGCATTGGAGAACTAATCTATTCAAAGACTATTTTCTTGACCCTTCCTTACTTGTATGTTTTCGATGTTTCCTACTTATACATTTTGTTCACAAGCGAGTAGTGGATATAATTTATATAAGATTTTGAATAATAAGTTCATTAGAGAAAAAAATCACTGCACATCTTCATTTGCAAAGAGAAGTTCTGCTATGTGCTTGTCAATCTAATACAAGTAGTATTAGAATCTCTTCCATTCTCCCAAGTATCTTGGTTTGAAGAAGAAATTATATGGTCTCATATTTATAGGGCTACTGGCTATTTTAGCACGTTTGAAGTACATGTATTTTAAGAAATGTGTGAGTCCTTAATATGTCCTAACTTGAATAATTTAAAGGCATCTTGTGTTTTTGGTCTAATTTCAGATTCATATTCACAATATTTCTAAAGGGTTCACTGAATTAGTATTGCCAAATCAAACTTTATTCACACTTCTACTGTTGATAAAGATGAAAAGATTCCATAAAACTCATAGGAAGGTTCAATTTGATTTTTTGTATAGGAAGATATATCCACTCTGATAACATGGTTTCTTGCTCTATTAATAATATTTTGTTACCCTTTACTTAAGTCCAATCATATTAAATATCTATGATTTGGCATACATGCCTCTTTTTTATGCTTTTGTGCTTTTTCTCTTGCTGTTCCACCCATCTCAAACTGATTTCAGTTGTTATCAAGGTTCTTTCTCCCCTATTTTCCTTTAAGACTTCATTCCAAGATCACCATTTTCATCCTTATTCAATATTCCCTCATTTTTAACACAATGATGTCATGTATATATTTCTAAGTCCAGCATTTCTAATAGATTCAATTTAAAACTTACAATTTTCTTTTTCTTTCTAAACTGAGTGACAGGAAGGATACTATGTTATATCGCTTGTGTCTTCACTTTCAAAGTCTGACACATCAAATATTTAATAAATATTTGCAAAAAATGATTTTTTTTCCTGTTCCACAATAATCATATTGAGTTAACAAAATCAACTTGTGAACTGTGATTGTGCATGTATAACTGATGATGGAATCTGCATTATCAGCTTTAGTAAAATAAAAAAGTAAATAAAATAAAGAAGCTAAGGCAACTTTTTTTAATTTTCTTATTTATTTACTTATTGTTGCTCTTTCCGATGATGCTGTTCTTTCTAACTTTAGTCTATTATCTTTATGATGTATCAGTTCATAAAGTTTGTCTCTAATGATTTTGGATGCTAAATATGGAAAATGAGCTCTCTTCATAATATGTGAAACAAATGTATTTTTTCCTTTAAGATTTACTCTGTAATCAAGAAATGAAGAATGGGCTATTACACACAAAAATTGCAAATAATGCAAATATTCTTGAAGCTAGTCCTCAAGGAGAGGATACAAGTAATATGAAACTGAGCACAGAACATCAATAGAAATCTCAGAAAAAAATTGATAAATAATAAAGATCATGTGAAAGTACAAGCAATGTCAGTAGATATTTCAGAACTGTAAATTATTTAAACCTCTAATAATTGTAAATCTTGCATATCAAATTAGAAAATTCAAAGTTGGTAGTCATAATTGAGTAAACCTGGTGGAAAATACTGTTCATGGCAAGAAAAACTGCTACAACCTTTTTTTGGAAGTTTTCTTGCAGTTTAATCTAAGAAGCATGGAAAAATTTATGGTTCTTTTCTCAGTAATTCTCTTTAAAAAACCATAAAAGTATAATGCCAAGCGAAACTTAGAAGTCTACTGGTTCAAAAATCTCCTTGTGATTAGCAACAAATTGCAGAAAATTGAGCTTTTTAGACTACAAAATGCCTATTATACATTTACAACGTTAGTAAGGACTTTGTGGATAAGAATTGTTAAAAACATAAAATAATTTAGATATACACTTCAGCAAGTGTATATTTTTGAAGCTTACTGTAATACGTAACTGCAAACTTACTGTCTAAAGCACTTCTATTATCTCACCATTTCGGAGATCTGATGTCTCATCTGGGTTTCACTGGGCCAAAGCCAAGGACTGTGCCCTTTTCTGGAGGATGTACAAGGGAATTTATTTTCTTGCCTTTTCTGCCTTCTAGAGGTCCCTTGCAATCATTGTCTGATGTATCTTTCCCTCTTTAAACCCAGTCATGACAAGCTGGGTGTTTTTGTTTGTTTCGTGTGTGACATCTAGTAACAATCTTCTGCATCCTTTTGCATTTAAATGTCCCTTTAGATTACATTGTGTATATATGATTAATCCTGGAAATTCTCCTTCTTTTATGGTCATTTATAATTACAATTTTAATTTCATGTAGGCAAAAGTTAATAAGTTAGGAAATACAGACAACAATGATGAACTGTTATATATTATGAAAAAAATCCAAAACATATTTATGCTGACATTGAATGTAAAGTAATGAAGAATACAGGAAGAAGGCATGCACTAATGGAACATTCATCACTGCTGGCAGAAAATGGACTTGAGAAGCAACAGCTAAATTAATACCTGAGATAGCAGGAACCTGCCAGGCAACAAAGGATGGGACAACAAAGGAATGGTGTGGTTTGATCTAGGAGAGTGCAGGATTGCCCAAGCATCTATCAGGGTATACCTTTGGTACAACAGGAAAAGATGTAGGCACTACTGCTTTAGACTACTGCAGTCGGTTCAAGTATTTCAGGAATATAGTCTTAGACATTATGGTGGTTAAATATATGAGTGTGATGGTTAACTGTGGTGTCAACTTGAGTCAGAAACCCCTAGGAAATTCTTTTTGGGTCTCTCTCGATGGCTGACTTACTGAAGAGGAAAGATCAAACTTGAGTGTAGGTGGCACAAACCGAAAGACTTGTACCCGAACCGAATAAAAAGGGAAAGAAGAAAGAAACCTGGTTTCTCCTCCAGTCTTCACCATCTCCTTAGAATGTCTGTCTTCAGGTATGCATGGCAGACTCTTTAGCCTTCCAGCTCATACTCTTCAGCCTTCACAAATGGAGACTCTTTCGCTTACCGGTATGAACTCACACAGTAAGCTACAGGCCTTTGAATTTGTCTGGATCCTTCAACCCTCCAGTGCACCAATATCTCTTTTGCATTTTTCCACCTCTTCTTCTGCAGGTGGCCATTGTATGCCTGCCTTGCATATTCAGCATCATATCTATAAATATATTATATGTAATTTATATAAGGTAAATGTATACATCCTATTTCTCTAGTGAACCCTAACTGATACAATAGGTCAACTTGACTAGCCATGTGGTGCAAAAACATAAGCAATGTTTGTGGGTACATTCATGGGTTGTCGCTAGATGAGATTAGCATTTAAACCTATGCACTCAGTTGTTTACCCTCACTAATCTACAAAGGGCCTCAGTAGAACAAAGGTCAGAAGAAGGAGAAAACTGACCTATTTTACTTCCTGTCTCCCTGTTTGAGTGGGGTATTTCATCTTGACCACCAAATTCCTAACTCTCCAATATACAGACACCAAATTTTTGGTGACCTCAGTCTGTACTCCCATATGAGCCACTTTCCTCATAGTAAGTAAGTGTTCTACTCCTTCTGTTTCTTTGAAGAACCCTGAATAATATAAACACTCTAAAAATAAGTAGTTTAATTGCCAAAGGTTCGGTTAGGGAGTGTATTGGGTGATATACTATGTCCCCCCAAGTCCTCAAATACTTTTGATGGGGCTGAGTTATTGGTTTGTTATTGGTTTGTTGTCTGGCATGGGGATTGGAAATGTGAGTGCTGCACCCAACCAGGGGTGGAGCTGACATACAGTGTAAGGGAAGGCGGGTCTTCCTCTTGCGCTTCCGCCTTCTCTCTCGCCAGCATGCCTTGCTGCTTGCAGCCAGGATGACCGGCAGCCCCGCCAAGCAACGTTGCCTTGCAGCCAACAAAGTATGGACTGAAACACCCAAGAAACTGTAAGAATAAATCTTTCTTTCCCTAATTTTGGGCATCAGGTATTTTGTCTTGGCAACGAGTGAAAAGTAACCAAGACAGGGCGATTTTTATCTTATGTATTTCTATCTCTACCCTAGCATAATATTGTTCATGCCACAGTGATTAGTCCATTGTTAAGTCATAAAATAAATTTATATTTTTGCAGGTATGATGCTGTTAATAAAAATGAAATAAAATAATACAACATAAAATACTGGAATCTAAAACATTGTTTCTTAAACTTTCTTTAGGATGGATATATGAAAAAGTATATGTATATATGTTTTAACTGATTGTAAAATAGTTCCTTATTTTTTGCCAGTGTTATAAAGAGTCTGAGTCATTGCTTTAACATCTATGTATAGACAGTGGTTACTCTTTAAAAAGCATATAGAATCTCATCATACTAATCTCTATAGGCTAAGTTGTACCAGAAGTGCACAATTTCCTACAATTCTGCCTTGTAAATTACTTTGTGTGCACCTGCTAGCATTTCTATTTTCATGCCATTCACTTCCCAGTTTTCTTAGTGATTTAAAAATTATTTAATTTTACCAAAATTTCAGAATACTTTAAATATTTTTCAGAATACCAGAAACTAAAAAGACAAAATTACATATTCATGGTGAAAATATCTGCTTTCAGTGGTTTCCCTGATCTTCTAAAGTACACAGCAGGGGAGGAAAGATCTTGATTATCAAAAGACATTCAAATTATTAATGTTTAAAAGTGAACAGAATAATAAAATGTACATGAGTAGGTTATAAAATAACAGATAATTAAATAACTATTAGGCTTTAAATGTGAGCACTATGAATTTTAAGTCTTCAAATCTGGAGAAATATCAAGTAATTAATAAATATTGTCAGACTTAAAACACCTAAAGGAACTCTGCAAAACAAATATTGCAAAGGAGCCAAATAACAGGTATTCTATAAGGTTCTTTTGCCCATGTAAGTCACTTGTATATCTTGTGTATCTGTAATTGAACTTAGGAATTTTTAAATGTAGTTAAGTTAGAAAAAATTGTGAAGATATGAAGGGTATGTATTTTAAGAGTTGCACCTTTCTTATGTTTATGTATTCATTATCTATTTGTCTTCTGCTGGCATTTAGCATTACATAGGATTTACCGCCTGGTGTGGGCTGCATTTCCAAAGCAAGACTTGGGTTCACCAGCCCTTTGGGATTCTGCAGGCTCCAAGGAGTCCACTGACTGAGCCTTCATTAAAAGGATTTACCTTCTCCTCCAGTGTATCCATGGTGTGAGTCTTTGATTTTCATTCTGTACCAAAGAACCAGAATTCAGAGTTTGGCTATTCTCTGTTCACTCAAAATTGTGAGGAAAACCCTGTTAGTATACTTTACATCTACAATTTACATTGCATAAATTCTGTGAATTGCAGACTACTCTGAGGTCATGAGACAAAGATGTTTACAATATTTAAGAGGTAACTATTTAAATCTTGGTAAATAAATTCAATTATAAAATTACATAGAATCCCAATTTTTAATATCAACTAGAACATAATATTAATAAAAATATAGTTTGTCCATGTATAGCAATAATAAATAGTAAGACTACCATTAAAATAGAACTATTGCTTATTAGGTTTGTCAATTTAAAAGACCACTTCTTAAACACATAAATTACTTAGACTTATGAACCTTCTGATTCCTTAGGGGACAAAAATACTTTAAAAATTTTAGACTGTTTAAATCATAATTTTTCTTTTCTATCATTCATTTTATTTTCTAAGTGATGGGTCAGATCAGTTCTACTTATGTTTTATTCCCTTGACTTGGAATTTAAACAAGTCTTCAAAATTCACAAAGTAGCCAGGTATCATAAATTTAGGGATAAATTTTGAGATAAATTGTGTAGTTTATAGTATATTAATAATCCTAGAATTCTACCATTAAAATAAAACAAATTCTAGAAACTCCCATTGGGTAAAATAGTTTAATCTGCAATAGAAAACCTACATACTGTTATTCCCTGAGAATCAGTAAAAATGTTAGACAGGAAGATTAACTGCTATTAGAATAAAATCCACATAAGGCTTGTCCAATACGTGGTAGGGTTAGCTCACCTTTTTTCTTATTTTAGTATTGACCTATGACATTTCCAAAGGAGGAAACCTAGGCACAACCACCCAAGCTGATGGTGATTTGAATATGAAAATCATTGAAAGCCACTTGTATAATACCGAAAGCAAAGTCTTCGTAAATTATTAGTTCCCTTCTAACTCCCATTAAAATATTGACTTCTTCATAGATATCAAGCATTTGCTCAAAGT
Source organism: Dasyprocta punctata (assembly GCA_004363535.1). Taxonomy (NCBI): domain Eukaryota; kingdom Metazoa; phylum Chordata; class Mammalia; order Rodentia; family Dasyproctidae; genus Dasyprocta; species Dasyprocta punctata. The sequence continues at coordinate 58,186 of RJWM01008307.1, read as the reverse complement.
AAATAGTTAAGAGTTAGATTTGGTCATGTTGTAAAAATAGAATTTCTATTCATAAATCTTGATATTTCTACAGAGTATCAAGAAACACTAAGTACATGCAAATTTTCTGTCAACCTAAGACAATGTTTATTTTGTAAAACTTGGGTTTTCTTTCTTAATATAGATTCTTCCCTCTCAAAAAAATCATGAATCATACTTCTTTAATATATTACAAAGCTGAATTAAAAGAAAAATCAGAAAATCATCAGATAGTACACAGGAGGCAGGGTATTTATTAATATCCACAGGCTAGCTTGAACAAGGCTTTAGCTATGACTTGCTAGTTTTAAGACACAATAAATAGTATAGGTCTTTTGAATAAACCAAGTGTAAGAGATTTTTTATTTCAGAGATTATTTTTAATTTATGAGGATCATTTATAGTACTAAAGGTCTGCTTCTTCCATTGATTTTCTGATCACAGCCTTGATATCTGCAGTGGAATCTTGGAATTATTTTTCAGTCCCGTTCTCCAGTCTGACATTCTAATGACATTAGAGAAATTCCACTATTTTCTGCTTTAAAATCATTCCTAGAAAAATTTCCTCACACTAATATTGTAGCAGAACATATGATCACATATTTACATTTGTAATTACATGCCAAACTTTCTTTGCTCTAGGCAATTAAATAACATGATAAACTAAAGTAAGTTATTATGGATATTTGAAATTCCAATTTTAATCTGTTGTATTTTAATGTCATTTCATGGCCTAATATCTGAATCTATACAAAAAGTTCCATAAAATTTTAAATGTTTTCTTATGGACAACTTTTTTTTTTTTTTACCAGGATTATTACTTAAATGATAGGAAAAATATATCATGACTCATATTTTGCAAGTGATGGTTTTTTGGAGCAGACATTGATTACACGTCCTTTGCAACTCCATTCTATAGGTTTAGTTATGTTAGCAGTATAAATGCAATGTACAAACCATAGTGAAGACATGCACAATTGTGCTCAATTAAAAAGAAATATTAATTTCCTATTATAAATTAGAATATAAAATAAATAAATCTTTTTGGTTAAGGTTTATAAGTCTTTGAAAATATTTTAACTTTTAAAGAGAAGGCAATTTCATTTCTTTGGAAACTGTGTTAGCTTACTTATCAAAGTTATGGTGAGGGACAGTGCCAATTAACTACAAAGAGATATATTCAGCCACCTTTATCTTTAGGCCTGTCGTACACTTTTTGCACAACTAGACACTTGATTTTAAAAGTTTGCAGAATGAAATTAAGAACAATAGCATTTTGTTTTGTTTTAACACACACTAGAGAATTTCAATAGCTACACTACTATTTGTTAACAATTGGTAAGAACTTTATGAAGATAAAATTAGATAAGGGGAAATCTGAGGCTGGAAGACATTAAGGAAGCTCTGTAAAGAAGGTGAATGTTAGAGAGGTTCTCAAATAGAAAAACTGTCCAGAAGTGAATACCAATTCTAGAAACGTAACAAAGAATAAACTGTCATGTGGCAGACATAAATAGCAAAGGAGAGTAATTGAATATTAAATGAATAAAGATGAAGATGGATGAGACATTTTCATTTGGCATTCTGTAACAACTGTGAGGAGCAAAAATTTCCCCAGTTACCAAAGTCATTAACTTTTAAAGTGTAAAGACTGGTTCTATTATGCATAACCCGTGATAGTTGCTCACTGAATTTTCAATAAATACATAAATTTCAAACTTAAAAACAACATAACATATTTCAAGGTTGAGAATGGAAATCAGAACAATGATGTTTTAATTATCGAGAAGATCTTTGGAAAAACAAAACATATCATCTATATAGGAGTAAGACTATGCCAAGATTGTTAAAAATGTTATTTTTCACACTCCTAAAAATGTTCAACACCTGTTATCCAGTGATGGCAGAGCTGGTCGTCATTTTACTTGTGGGTCTAGGAGAGAAAAAATCAACAATATTCCACTGTAATTAGCAGTAGAATAAATTGTCTTTAAGGAAACTTTGAATGTTGCCTTGTTCTTGCATTTTAAAAGTACCCTTACCTGAACAAGATCAAGGAGTACTCTTCTGAGGCCCTTAGACAATCCTTAGCTGATTGGTTGGATTCAAGTATGAGGCAGCTGTTCAAGGGAAATTGTTTTGCATTTGAATATGGATTTTATGGGACTACATAGCTTTTGTAAATAAACCTGAATGAATGCTACACCTGTGCTCTCAGAATGCTGTGAAAGTTTTTAGATGGCAGTTCTTCTTTGATTAAAATACATTATTGCAAACGTGTTTTGAGACAAATTCTTGCCTTGGCACTGTCCCATGTTTTCACTGATCACAGACTCACGAATGAAGTGTTCAGCAAATCTTGAAAATGCTAATGACAGGAAAAAACATCACGAAATTTCAAGGATGGAAAATAGGAAAACGATGTTGGGAAAATATTTTTCACTGTACAAAGTAAATAAATGGAAAGGGTATGAAAGAGTGGCTCTGTGAATATTACCTGAGTTCGAAATTACCTTCAAGCATACACCACATGCAAACTACCCATGAGACCCCAACCAAACCTCTTTTGTCTAAACACACTTTTTATCTTTTCTGAATAGTTGTGAATATCTTATGTTATAGTAATTCAAAAAAATGTATATTAAGACTGTGATATCGCTCAGTGGAACAGTGCCTGCCTGGCAAGTATGAAGTCCTGAATGGCACTGACTCATGGGGAAAGACTTGAGTTTGGCTGTCCCCTGCCAGCCACAGCCCGTGTATGGTGCTGGTTAGCAGGGAGCTAAGTCTTTACCTTCTTGTTTCATTTTTTCCTTCCATTATTTTAGTGTCTAGACTCATCAATGTAATGCTGAACATGAAAGTATTATCAGGCACGATTTTCTTTTTTGGAGATATTAATGTGAAATTTTCAATATTTCACTCTCATACAAAGTATTTCCTATAAATTATTTTTAGATACTCATCAGTTTTAGATAGTTCTATTATACACATCATTGGCTAGAAATTAAAAATCAGTATACTGTATTTTATCAATGTTCTTTTAAATCTCTCAGTATACTACTATATATTTTTCTTCAAATGTTGAGATACAGTGTTAAACTTTCTAAATTTCTACTTACAATTCTAGGATAAAACCTTTTCTTATAGTAAATTATTAGTATACATATGTATATAAATATATGCATAAGTAAAAAGTATCTTTACCTATTATATTCATTTTTACCAAGTTTAATGCATTGAAATTTTAGGGTTTCTTACACCTATGTTCATGAGTGATATTTCCTTATAAATGTCTTTTAACTTTGTTGAGATTTTATTCATAAATTATGCTGTCATTATAGAATAACTTGCACAATATTTCTGTTTGCATTTTCTTTGGGAGGAACTCGGCATAGTAGCCTTATATTTTAAAGAACGTTATCACTGAAATCATTTTTGCCTGGAGTAAACTTCTAGATTCAATTTTTTGGGAACGATTCATATATCATAAGATATACCAATTTTGATAACTTTTGGTAAATGTGTATACCTATTTAACAATGACAAATTAAAATACAGAACTTTTCCTTTATTCTAACATGTATCCTTCCAAAAGATAAACAAAAGAAGCCAGTTGCCAACTAATTCACACAATATGCCTGTTTATTATTATTTTCAAAGTCCAGGCATGCCAAACATAATCGAATATGAAAAAGTCAATCAATGGTTTTCTGAGAAAGACCAGGGAGATGATAATGACAGTATGTTTAACAATGATTTCAAATTAGCAAATATACTCAACTACACATTGAAAAATAAGAACACCAAATAAATTTTGATTATATTTCCTATTGGCTACTTTCATGTACTGAAGTTTGATAAACAGTTGGAAATTATTAGATTTCTAAGTGTTCACTTTGTTTTAAGTAATTTATGAGGTAATTTCTGTTCACTTTGCTTCAAACAATGTTGGAGGTAATTTCCTTAATTATGACCCTTAATTCTCTGAATGCAAGAGTGATGCTATGATGTTTATCAAGAAAGTCTATAATGAGTCTTTGAAATAACTTGTCAAGTCTTATACCTAATAGGTTGCAGAGCAGTGACCTGAACTGAGGTATGTCTGAAAGCTAAATTTACGTCAATATGATGCCTTTGCAGGCTTATAGTAAAGTAATATAAAGGCACATATTAATTCTTGATAGTTTCCATAGTATTTGTCTTTGAGTGGGATCCATTTTGGCTAAGAAATATTTTGCTTAGATATTTACAAGGAGATTCTGGAGTGAGAGTCTGAGAACAAAAAAATAAAACAGTATTCTATGAGGGATTGAATAACAATAAAAGGAATGGGAAAGTGGCAAGAGGAAAGTATTTCATCTTGAGAAATAGCAGGGATCTGTGAATTGGCAGCATGGAATACATGGCCAAACTAACAGACTATCTGCTCCATTTTTCACTGTCTTCTTAGTAACAGGCACTAGCTAATAACTTGATCTAATGAGCAAAAGCTTCTGCAGAAAGAAATTGTTGCAATTAGTGTAGAAACTCTTATAATCTGACCCAGGCAGTGGCTCAAGGCAGACACCTGGGAGAGGTCCCTGCCATGGTGATAACTCAAAGCATATGCCTGACTTAGCAACTGAATTTATTGGAATTTAATTACTCAACATGATTATAAACTGACAGCAAACTCATTATTGGAAGGATTGATTATTATTATGCAAACATTTCCATTATTCATTTATTGGAAACTTGGGCAGACTTCCCAGATTACAACTGAATTTTCTACCTCTCTTCACTTCATTACCTTTTTTTAGATGAGTATGTTTAACTTTCAAGGGTGGTTATTTTGACTCATGTCATTCTTAAACAAGATTAAGCCATTAAAATTCATTCAAGAATGGACATTTCTTTAAGAAAAAAAGTAGCATTGTGATGATAAATTATGGGATAGTTTAGCCAGCTCAGCTCTAGCAACTCAGCTCCCATGGATTTGCTTGTGCTTATACACCTTTATGTGAACAAACCTGGTTCATATTTCATGTCTTAAAGCAGACTCAAAAAGCAGCAGTTTGGTATAATAAATTATCTGCTAAAATGTGAGCATAAAATCCTGCCATAAACATTTATTGTGTAAATGAATAGGTGAGGGAAATGGACTATAAGTTACCTTATTTATCTAATGTTTTACACTTGAAATGACATTGAAGTTATTACTTGTTTTCTAAGGAGGATACTTTTGGCCTTCAAGCACACATCAATAGTACCATATTAAAACAAAATTTCATTGAAACTCTCATGAGCACTTTATACAGTTTTATGTTTTTCCTGAATTTACAAAGAAAAAAATCTTTTGGCAGTAAAATTCTTATTTCAACATTATTTGTTCCAACTTGTGAGATCACAGTGCATATTTCAAGTAGAGAAGCTCAATAATGAAGTGTTTCCAAATAATACAAAAAAGATTGTTTCTCCATTATTCTATAGATCATGATCTGTTTCATAAATGCCCATGGATTCAGGTTAATACTGCAGAGGGGCGTTAAATTGAGCTTTCAGTACACTGTAGATTCGGGGTTGTATCATTAATTTGGAAAAATCATCACTTTACAAATTACCCTGGATACTGACTTTGAAACTTGATTCTGAGAAATACAGTATTTAAATTTTAATGGTATTGGAGGCTACTGTGTTAACATATTTGACTTCACTTTTTGGAGAAACAAAGACTTTTTTGTTTTTAAAACAGGATTTAAAAAAACAAAAGAAATAAGTAACAGAAATAATTTTACAGGCTAATCTTGATGTGTCTTTGATTGATAGACGTCTCTTTATGCTTATTTTGGGAAGTGCTACAAACACTATAAAAGCTATTCAAACTCAATTCATAAAAATAGTTTGGACTGAGGCATACATAAAACATGTAGCTTTTCAAAATTCCTCTTGCGGCTCCCACTGTTGCTTCTAATCCTGATAGAAATGGCATACTACAAATGAAATTTTTCTCCACTCTGAAATGATGCATCAGCCTAGTAACTATATTTTAAATTTCATGGTTTTAGGCTGAGCTATATCTTAATTGTCTTGAGCTGAAGAATATAGGCTTTAGGTAAATCAGAGTGACTACAAGTGGATGCATGAGCATCCTTTTCAGGAAGAACATGTTCTAAAATTAGATCCTCATACTGGTCCCACATCTCTTGCAATATGCTAAAAACATTGTATTATACATTTATGAATATTGCATTTTGTGGCATGTGAGTTATATCTGAATATAAAGCTCTTAAAATAATCTGCTGCATAAACCACAGAAGTTAAACCGACAATAAGTATCAAAGTTGTTATCACAAACACTGTTACAGAGCATACACAAATACACATTCAACTAATTGTGTTTTAATGATTAAAACTGGCAAAATTGATATGTTTAAAACAGTTGTCAGGTTCACAGTTACCACAAATAAGGTGTAGGTCTTTCCACCGAGTATATTTCTATCATCTAAAAATCCTCCATTTTGCTCTTAAGGGCTTATATATGTCAAAGGTGATTTGCTCAAAAACAAAGATGTAGAAGCTACAGTGATAGCAGCATCCTCGGTTGCTGAAAATGATATAGATTTTTGATGTCCAAATAAAGGGATGAAGATAATTTATTTGACTCAAAGAAGGTCATGAACGTTCCTGTAGCAAAACACAGTGAGCTAAGAAGAAATAGGAGGGAATTTCAGAATGAATGATTGGAGGCGAGAAAGAAATAAAACTGGACAGAGAGACGACAAAGTCAGCATCTGCTGACATGGTTCTGATATGTTACCGTGTGGTAGCAGTGTCAAGGATAGGTGAAACACTTTCAGCACCTACATTAAATTAAGGCCCTGCTAAGCAAGTTGAAAAGTGAAGCTACACAGTCCTTTGCACACTGCAAAGATGTTTATGGTGCATTAGCACCACGTTGTTTAGCACAGGTGTTCCAGTAATTGGGGAACACTGGTAAAAGGCAGTGTTCCATTTATCTTCATCATATCCCAAGGTGATACACCAGTAGCAATTTAGCACCTGCTAGAGCAGTTTGGCATCTGTGGTATTTACCGAAGTGTTTGGTCTTAAAGGTTGGAAGTGTTATTTTGCATTTCCATATATGCTAGGGAATTAGCAAGCATTTGCTCTAACCAAATGCACTGAAAAACCCTCAGTGAAAGTTGTAAAAGCAAACAATAAAGAACAGTGAATAGAAATATCATAAATGTGACAGATTAGATTATTTTTATATTCTTTCTTTCGCTAACAGCAAGTCTTTTTTTCTTACTGCCAAAGAGAGTAAGTATTACCGGACTTGTTTAATAATACCATTTAAACACAGAGAAGGAAAGACATTTGGAATGTATTTGTTTAAATATATTTTGCAATGAAGTGTCTAGTTCTGTGGCTAACCCTGTAGAATATCAAGTATGTTAGGATAAGTAGTCCTGTCTTTTTTATGTTGCAAAATAATTTTTGAATATGAATAAGTAAACGTTTTACCAAAATACAAAATATTTCTCATTCAAGGAAATATATATGACAGAAATAGATGATGAAAGCTTATCTCTGGCTAGATAGAGAGAGAGTGGAGAGAGATAGAAATTAAATATTTCTTTGTGTAAAATTGTAGCTGAAAGCTATGCTTTTGAGGTATTCAACAAGGAATGAACAAGGTTGGAAAGTCCTAAATATTTTTTTCATGAAATGTTTAAGGACAAATAACTAATCAAAAAGAAAATACTAGTAAGAAAATAAAATGTGAATTAAGTACTCCAGATCCAATTGCTCTTAGCAGTAGCTTTACAAAATGTAACTAGATGTGTTTTACTCCACCTAAAAAGAACAATATTTTAGACTGTTTATTATGTGCCACAATTTGTGAGGCAGCAAACCCTTCTGCACAAAAGTGAACTTAATCCATATCAAAGCAAGATACCTTCACACTTATATTCAAGATAAGCAGGTGTCTGCTTTTTCATAAATATTTGTAAGATAAAGCCTTTTTCTTCAAAACTGTAGTGATAATTGATGCATGAAACATTGTTCAGAAAGATATGAAAATAAAAATTTTAAGCTAAATATAGCAAACAGCACACTAAGTAAGCAGTAAGCAAAATTTAACAAAAATACAAAGAATTTTGCATTAAAAATAAAGATGATACGGATGAAAATCAACCTTGATCATAATCTATTAAATCTGATAAAGGAACATAAGGTTAAATGTGATGCTATGGATCAGATTAAGAGATACAGCAACAAAGAGTCCAATTTATTTTAAAGATTAAAAGTTAAGTGCATTCTTTCTCATAGAAGTTATGGCAGAATATAAGAAAAGTTTTAAAAATTCACAATGAATATAATAAATGATTAAGTTCAGCAAATATATATTTATATATGTTCACAATATATAAAATCAGTTTGCATTTATAAATAGCAGAACAACACTTGAATTATCTGCAATAATTTTTAAAACTGTTCTGTAGGAAAGATATATATATATATATATATACATATATGCATATTCACACATCCACGCATTTTTTGACATAACGGCAAGATAACAACTAAAAGATATTTTAAAAATAACAAATTCATGATAATTAGTTAATACTTTTAAGTAAGAGATATTATTGAATTTTGATAGAATTATTTGTTGAAACGTTAGCTTTGAGAAAATAGTGTTTATATATTTGTCATTTGTGTGCTTAGATTAATAATTTCCATGAAATATTGTTACAGTGATGTAAGATATACAGATGTATACACATGTAAGATTCCGTTTTGCATTAATAACTGTAAAAATATCACCAAGTGCATTTATGTGTGGAGGACTGCGTGATTGCTATACTGATCAACATAAGAAAGGTTGTGGAAAATATGGACATTTATAATATACAGTTGACTAAAATGTACAATTTGATTGTGCATATTTAATTTGGTGTTGTGATTTTATTTTAGTTGGTTGAAGGGAAATAAAACAGATCTGATATATCTGGTCATAAGTTTTTATACATGTTATTTATGCTCGTTTTGATTTTTGGGGTTTTCTTTTTTGATCCCAGGAATTGAACTCAGGACCTCATACTTGCCAGGCAGACACTGTTCTGCTGTGCTAAATCCCTGACCTTCTTATATATTATTTTTATGGACACAAAACTTCAAACATTATGCACCAGACAATTTAAAATTGGTTGCAAGAGAGATTTACATTTGAAAGTCATTTTCAGGCAAATAATTACTATATGAGTTTTACATACATTTATTGTCTTAGTGTATGTAAGCATACAAAATCAAGCATGCAATCATACCTGTTGGTCTAGGCAGTGTCATATGTTACTATACACTAGAGGGGACCATAAATTATAACTATAAAATCTCAAATTGTGCAGAGACCTTAATAGTCATTGTGAAAAATTATAACATTTTATGATCCTTAAGAATTGTTTTCTACAACATTAAATACTCTTATTGTCAGTCACACTTGTGCAAGAAAATGAGAAATTCATAAAATTAATATTCATTTTTGCAATGTGATTCAAAATATTAGAACCACTGATAATTCATTTTTTGGTAAAAACTTGTTAAAAATTGTTTTGAGAGTGGTAACCTGGTAATTGCTCAATTTAAATAAGCTGTGAGCACCTTTTTTGGTGTTCTGATGAATTATTATACCTTCCTAATTTTGATTAATTTTTAACATTTTATTTTTCGTGCTTTGAGTGTCATGAAGTGTCCCCATAAATTATTTTATATAAAATCTTCTATTGACTTCAATGCTTTTTGGCATCTTTATAGTTTGCTCTACAGGCACTTATTCATTTATTCCTTTTACCAGATTCCTATAGCAAAATATCTAGCTTTTCAGACAATGGCGGTGTCAATATTCCCAATCTCACCTATATTCTCTATCAACTTAACATATTGAATTATAATTTCACTTTGATATTATCACTCTGCAGTCCCCTCTTTCAATTAGGCATTTTTGCAAAATAATTACAGCATAGAAAGTAGCTTGTTGTCTAAACAAGTGTTGCCTAGTAACCACTGATTAACAGATTTTGAAAAAAGTAGCAGAATAAATCATAACGCTTGGGCCATGGAGCTAGCTCAGTGGCACAGTACATCCCTGGCAAACCTGTGGCACTGAGTTCGATTCCTAGTTAAAAAAAAATCACTATGCTTATCTATCATATGGCAATATTTAGGCAGAAGAGCCAGCAATTAAGTTTATATTTCTGCTTGGCCACTAGATCATTGTGCAAAAATATGTGCATATCACCATGGAAGGAAGATAATTTCCTTATCTTTGACTATTTATAAATGTAAAATTTAATTAAATAATTTACCTTATAATAAGCCTGTATTCATTATTATTCTTAAAATTTCAAATGATTGAAAGCTTAACAGAAAAATACACATTATTTTCTATTGTAGGAGAGGCTCACTATGATCTTACCCATATCATCTCTTCATGCTTGTCTACTCATTCATTGTGCTTACTGTAACTGCCTGAGGCTCTTTGTCAGGGAACTATTTTTTTGATAAAAGTATATGAAATCAGCACAGGTAATCTGGAAGCATAGGAATATTAATCTTTCAAAGCATCCTTCAGTCAGTGACAAAAGGAGAGCTGCTAGTTACACATAAACATCTTGCTTTCCATTTGGGATAACTTCAGGATGTGTCTTTCAGTTTTTCCACTAGTAACTGAAGTTATTACTCAACTTTTATTGACTTCCTTTCTGAACCTGACTTAATGTTTTCATATCTTTACCGGTCTTTTGTGGAATCAAATGTACAAAATACAATCTCATCTTTGTCTTTAGAATCCCCTTCTGGAAAAACTCAAAACAAAATGGGAAAAAATGAAACTTAATTCTAATTCCAGGAAAAAAATGCAAAGTAAACCATGAGATTTCAAAAAGAGTATATTGACAAAACCAGTTTTATAAAAGACATTTGTAAATGCAGTTGAGCTTTGTTTATTGGACATTTACTTGTTTATTTCATTTTGCTTTGTTTTGTCTTGTTTTGTTTTGTTTTCCTGAGATGGGGGTCTCACTATATTGCCCAGGCTGGTATCAAATTCATAGGCTCATGTGATCTTCCTACCTCATGCTCTCAATTAGGTGAGCTGCAATTGTTCTTGGCTATTTTATTTAGTTTAGCATGACACGAGACATTGGTTCTCAACATTACATTGAGTAAAACAATCTTACTCTGAATTAAATTTTTACTAGTTAGTATATACGTTCTGTAATTGAAACTTACAAAGTAGAGGAGTTCTGTGGAAGTATGTGAACAGATAAAGTTTCACCAAATATAGAAGCAAAGGAGAACCACTGACCTCAGCAAAAGATGACTTTCCACTTTTGTACCACAAAATCCTCCAGACAACACTGTGAATAAGTTATACCATAATGCCAGAGGTAGTGATGATTAAAATTTCTAATATATATCTTTGGATTAGATAACCATCATCTCTGATATTGCTTATTTAATTTCATAACCTCAGTGTACTCAGAAAAGTATTCCTAATGAATTATGGACTAGACAAATATTTTAATATATTTTTGGCACTTGTATGAATTATTCTGCTGCTTGTGAGCAATCTCCAGTAATTATCTATCACGGACATTGTAACAGCTATGGAATCAAAGTACTTCTATGAAAAACATCCTACATTTTGTGTGTTCTCTCTTTGATGAAAGGAACATGGTGAATATCACTGTTGCCAGAAATTCACAATTTAATCATAGGTTTCATCGTGTAAAAAGAACTGAACTTTCAAATATTGAGGTAAAATGCATTACTAGAAGATTGTTTAAGTTTAAAATGTTCTTGAGGAAGATCAGTTCACAGACTTTGAAACCTACAATCCTATGTTTTTCCACCACTATAGTGGAAAGCGCAGTGACATTTTGAAACTAACATTTGGAATTTGTTTTTATTCAGTGAAAAATCACATGAAAATTTAAAGAAATAGCACAATCCATTCTTTGTTATTGATGACAGTACGAAAAGATGGACTCATATGCAGGGACAATTTCCCATCAGTAAGATGAATTCACTGATCATCTAATATCTTGGTGATCGCTTTCTCTAGTCATTCTAAACCCTTCTTGGCTAGATCATACCATCCTTAATCTCCAAATTTTTATTTTCTTATTGTTTCTTAAAATTTTTCTAAGAGGAGTCAACATGGTAGATTAGAAGCAGAATTTTCCAACTTCTCCACAGTTCAGAATCAAAGCAGCTAAAGAACAACTATTCAGAGGTGAGTGACAGAGGCAATGCACTGGTGTCAGTGATAAGGACAGTCAGAAAGTTGGAACAACCAGTGACTAGGGTTATCAGAACTGAGAACAAGAAGAAGTTCATCAGAAGGTAGGTAGGGAAGAACAGAAGAAAAGAACATGGTAGACAACAGTGGCACAGAAACAGATCCAGAAGAGAAAGAAAGCCTAAATTTTACTGATCCAAGTGCTAAGTAGCAAGCTAGTGCATTGCATGAGTTTTTTGACTTGTGAGTGTGGTGTGGAGGCAGGGAGCCATTGTGTGATGATCACATCCAAGTTTATTGCTCTGGGAAGCATAAATCCTTACATTTTGTCTTCCCTGGAAAACATAGAAAATATTTCTATGCTGTCCTGGAGTATTTACCAGGAAGCTCAGCATGTTGTCCCAGTAGATAGTCACTGAAACAAACCAAGTGAAGAATACACATATAATGGAAATTTGGGATAGAGGTGGAGTGCTCTTTCTTTTAAGGACTGAATATACATTTAAATTTATATTTATATTATTCATGCTTATTTATATATAGTCTGATAACTTTGGTTGCCAGTTTAACAGAATGATGAGACTGAGAAAATGCTACCAATTGTACCTGGGTACATGACCTCTGAAAGCAACGGTTATGAGTAGTGGATTATACAGAACCTTTTGTGCCTCCTCCACTTAGAGCAGTTACTTGCCTCATCTCTAGGCATTACACAGGGCACCAGAGACACAAATATGCTCAGCATCAGCCAGGTTCTTGGCGTATATCAAACTCATCTATTTGAAATAATCTCAAAGTGAAACTTCCTAGTCTGTACTGCCTTGTCATAGTGAGCAGGGAAGCCTGAGAGCCACTATAATCAACTCTTTGTCTCTCACACCCCTTCAGCCAACAACTTCAAGAACAACACAAAAGGAGGAAGATGGAATAGCCCTCGTTCTGACTTTTTTACTGGGTATATAACCCGAGAGGATACTGAAGGACTCATAGATTGTCAAAGGTAGTGAATATCCATTTGCATGCATGTTCAACCACCTGAGTGGAGGCAATTTTGTTTATTTTTCATTAAGAATTTGATTGTATTTGGTTATTGATATGTGGTGATTGGTATATACATATACATATACATCATATGAAGATGCATATATGAAGAAAATAAAAATGTGATACATATACAACTATGAGCATTATTTAGCTAAATTGATGAACAAAATCAAGATCTTTGCAAGAAAATGGATGGAAGTGGAGATTGTCATGTTGAGTGAAATAAGACAGACTCATAAGGGCATGTACTGTATGTTTTCTCACATATGTGCAATCCAGAAAAAGAAAAAATTCTGACATGAAATTAGAAGATGAAGAAGATCAGTGGAAAGGGATGGTTAAGGAGGATAAAGAGAGTGGGTATGATCAAAGTATGTTATGTGAATGTATGTAAGTAGCACAATGAAACCCATTGTTTTGTGTAATAAACGTGCACTAATAAAAACAAATCTGAGTATTTTGTTTGCTCGGAACTTTAATAACTTCAAATGTCTAGTGACACAACTCTGCCAAAATACTTAAGTCAAATTGTTATATTGGGAATATTACTATCTCATCCACAGCCCAAGTATGCTGAGAAAGTGGAGTAGGATGTTAAGAGCTTAAGGGAGACAAGGCTTAGTAAGACTTCGTAAAAGGTACTAACAGGGGACAGGACAGTTAATTGATAATAGCAGGAAGGAGTCCATGAGAAGTATGTAAGGGTCCAACAGTAGTGCTCAGAAGGTCCACAAATGGTGTACAGTTTCATCGCTTGGTAAAATTTCAAGACAGGTGCATATTAAAAAAAAACCATTACTTCGTAACTACATAGAAGTGATATCATTAGCTTGCTTTTTTCTATTATATGGCCAGCATTCTAAGGAGCATCTACATTAGCAAAGGGCCAGGAAGTCAAGTTCTACAGACAATGCTAGTCCTTTTAGTTCCCAGAGTCTGTCTGATAATAGCCATCTGGAAAGTTCAGTCTCTGTGTTTATAGCATCCTCAAGACTTGGTGAGGGATTTAAGAAAACAAATGGGGCATTTCAGAGACACAGTGCTAATTCTTCTCAAAGATAATAAAACTACCATGTCCTAATGTGTTGACTTTTAATGACAACTTTCATTTTCTGTTTTGTTTTGTTTTGTTTTGTTTGGTGCTGGGGATTGAACTCATGACCTTGTGCTTGCCAGGCAGGCATTTATGTTACTGAGCTAAATGCCCAGCCCAAAGACAACTCTTTTAAAACACTAACCTAGTAAATAAAAATCCAACTGAAATTACGAACAGATTTCCTCTCCTACTATTTCAAACAATTTAAAAATTCTCCTTGGGTTTACCTCAGGAGTTACTAGCCTCCTTTTATTTCCAACCTGCACTACCACTCTCTGAATGATGTTTGATCCTCTGTCCCTGCTCATTACATGCTACAATTTACGCACTGCTGATAATGTGACTATAACGAATGCAAATGTAGTTATGTTATTGATAGCTTTTACACTCTTCACTGCTCCTGCATTACCTCCCTAACAACCTGAATGGCATAGCAGGTCATTTATACCTACATATTTGGTAAGATAGAAAAAAATACCTTCAAACTCTCCTTGTGAAAAAGTCACCAAATTGTGAAACAGTATTTAGTGAAGTATTTTTATTAAAACCTTCACTGATCTGTCAAAAATTAGGGGACATCCTCAGAGACTATAAACAAATTTAAAGAAATTGATTCAAACAGGTAAAGAGGAGTAATCTGGTGCTGTCTTTTGAACGGTTACCAGTCCCTACTGACCTGTATTTTACTTACTTCAACTGCACAAAGAGCAACAAATAAGACCTTGAAAAATCAAGGTAGGACCAAGTTCATATGCAGACTTCTAAAGTAATTTAAAAATAATACAGCCTTTTTCTTTTATTAATATTGTGACAGAGAAATTCCCCAGTTGCAGTGAAAAACTACTGAAATATTGTAAAAGAAAGATAGAAAACAAGAAGAAGCTGGAGACAGTATAGATAGAGGAAAGGAGAAAGGGGGAGATAGAAAAGGAAGAACGAGAGAAGGAAGGCAAGGAGGAAGGGAAGGAGGGAAAAAGGAGAGAAAAAGAAAAGGAAATCTACACCTACACATATTATTTTACAATTAAATAAAGTAGGAAATCAAGTATTTATTTATTTATTTTTTTTTGTGTGTGTGTGGAACTGGGGATCAAACTCACAACCTCACACCTGCCAGAGAAATCAAGTATTTATAAGCAAACCATAATGATCTAAATTGGCTCCCAAAAACTTCTGTAAAAACATTGGTGCACTGTCTTCAAAGTTTAGGGAAAATAATCATGAAAATATGTATCAAAACCCAGGAGAATTTAACACTAATAGAAACTCACTAAAGATATGTAAGTTTTCCATTGTTTTCTGACAAATTGTAACAACTCAAGGACTTAAAGCAACTTCCACATATTATCTCTGTGTATTGCAGGTCAGGGAACAGAGAGACTGGAAAGGTTTCTCTGTAGGTTCTCATAAGTTTGGAAATAAGGTGTCAGAGGGATGAGCTCTATGAAAACATTCATTTCCAGAATGGATCCCTTTTTTTTACAAATGCACTCCTTGATGTTGTATCATTGAAGTCCCTGTTTCCTGTTGGCTGGTGATTGCTCTTCATTCCTAGAAGCCTCTCGTTACTATTTAAATTGTCCCACAAAACTTGTTTCTCTGCCTTTTAATAATAAAAATAAAGGACATGCACAGGCCACTGCCAGACTAGGAACAACCAGACCCAAGCCTCTTCCCATGAGTCAGCGCCATTTGCAGACTGCGAGGAGAGAACAAGGATTCTCCAGGAAGCAAACTCTCTCTGTGAACCAGCACCATGTATGGGCCACTGTCAGCAGGGTGACAGTCAGACCCCAACCCCTTCTGGTGTGTGAGTTGGCAAACAAGAAGAGCCAATCCTTCCCTCTCCCTGCTTAAGTGACCAGTTGATCAGAAGAACACAGGCTGAGATGATAAATATTGAGGTGAAATTCAGTTTGATACTTGTGGTGTCTTGTTGTTTCACTGACCTTGCAGGTCTAGGGCTAATGGTCTGATTATATGGTCAGAGGATAGTGGTACACTGTGTGGCATCTAAGGGGAATCTCCTTCTGAAGGTGATAGTCATTGTTGATTCTCTATTGTTTTGTATTGAAGTCCTGTATGCTTTTCATTGTTTTGTTGGGTTGGGTTTTGTTCTGTTTTGCTTTGTTTGATTTTGTTGTATTTGATGGCATAAGCAGCTGTTTCAAAGATAGTAAGATATATTATGGTACCCATTTTGGATTTACTAGTGTCTTGTTTTGAAGTCCTTTATTGCACTTAATGTTTTGTTTTTATTGGTTCTATTCTGTTCTGTTATATTTGATTTTTCCTATGTCTGAAGGTATCTGCAGCTATTTTGAAGACAACAAGATGCATTATGGTAGCTATTGTTGATTTTGTACTGTTTTAAAGTTCTGTATCACTCACACTGTTTTGTTTTGATGGGTTTTATTCTGTTTTATTTTCCTTGGTTTCATCCTCTTTAAAATAAAATTTAAAAAGAAGAAGGTAAAGATTTAGAAATAGTAATATAAAAAGTTCATTGCTTCTTTGTGATGAAAGTATGTATGCCAGTAGTTATGGACTACTAGAATCATTTAAGTAAATATAAGAGACCAGCAGTATACAAAGCCAAGAAGGAAAGATAATATATTTTAAAATTTCATCAACAACCAGAATATTAAATGAAATAAACAGAATAACCTCAAAAACATGGCATCCTTCACCAAATTTGATAAGTACTTTTCAAAGCCTCTACATTCAAGATTTATGAAAAGTAAACAAATTTAAAATTAGATTAAAAAAATTAAATAGATAATTTCAATTTTCAGTGTATGCTTTGAAAGTTCTTTTATATTTACACCTACTTATATTAATTTTGAAAGTAGATTTTTAAGGAAAATAAAACCCAACAATACAAAACAGAATAAAGCCAATCAAAGCAAAGTAGTGAGAGTGGTACATAACTTCAAAACAGGACAGTAGATCATCAACAATGGCCACCATAATATATCTTGTTATCTTCACAATAGTTGTATGTTTCTTCAGATGTAGTAAAATCAAGTAAAATAAAACAGAATAAAACCAATCAAAACAGAGCATTGAATAAAACAAAACAATAAATCAGAACAGAACAAAACAGTGAGAATAATGTTAGATTTGAAAAACAAGACAGAAGGAAATCCCCTGTATTTACCATCATGCATACTGTCATCCTCCTAATAGATGCTTAGACCAGCCTTAGTCCTGCAAAGTCAATCAAACAATACAAGTATTTAGTTGATTTGTATCTCGGTTGCTATCAATGCAGTCTATCCTCTAAACCAGCAGGTTGCTCCCAGGGTTGGGGTGGAGGGTGGGGCTTGATTCTCAGCCCAGGTGCTGGTTGGCTCGCAGGGAAGGCAATCTGGCTTTTCTTTTCCTGGACCCCACTGGTTTGCAAGGCTGATGGGAGAACAAACTAGCTTCTTGATGTGCTCTCCCCAGACCCAGCATGGCCTCTACTGACTCATGGGAACAACAAACTGGCTTTTCTTTTCCTGGGCCCCACATGGTCTGCCTTTTTAAAGTAGTTTGAAGTTTTAGAATTTAGATTACAACTTTTTAATTTTAATCTTTTTTTTTTTTACAATTTTAAGTTGCTTACTAGCACAATTTTCAAACACAGTATGTTTTTATATATTAAACTTGTATCTGTATTTAAGCCTTATTAGAAGATTCTGTGAACACAGTCCTGATTCATGGGAACAAAGAGGGATTTTTTTCTTTCCAAATTGTGTATGTTTTACCTCTTATAGAACAATGTTCAGCAGAAGTCAAGAATGGTCATCAAACAAGAGCAATATGAAAATTATAGGTACCAAGGATAAACAATTTTTTAAAATAGCATTTTAGTAAAAAAGATATAAGAATGCATGCGGCATGATTGTATTCATATAATTTCATAAATAGAAAAAATGAAGATTCTGTGAAATAAGTTAGAGTTTTGAAATCTTGGAGATACAAGATTTCCACCAGTGTCCAGGCCAAAATAATCTACTATTGAGGGAATTTTTTTCTGAAGATTCCTTGTCACAAGTTAATTTCTCTAAAATTTTAGTGTCAATAAGCTATCATAGAATAGCTATACATAGCCTCAAAATAAGTATTTTCTAAAAATTCTGTAACCTCTTTCATCTAAGACTGATTTATGCATATTATTATAAAATACAGCAGAACAGTAATCCTACTTTTAGCATGTTGGCATCCTCATAAGTGAGACAGATGATAAAGTGCATAGTGGCATGTAAATAGCATAGTTTGTTGAAAGTTGTATACGTTATCTGAAATCCCAATTATTATGCCTAAGCCACTACCAACAAATCTCATTTAACAGGAATTTACCTTAGATGTCTTGGAGTCTAGTAGGGTGGCTAAAATGCCTCAGTTAAGTTTGTTCCTGTGTGTGTATCAGTTGAGGAGAACTGATTTGGGCTACCCTCAGTTGAAATTAGCTTCAGTTTATAAATCTTTTCACCCCTGCTCTCTGGGGTTATGCAACGAGTACCAAAATATGAATATATCATTGTGATGATGTTTCCAACAAACACACACAAGACCCTATCTTCAAAATTTAAAAAATTGGAACTTTAGAATTTTTACTTTGATTCCACCTACTAGTAGGTATTTATTGAAGCATATTTACAGCCTCAGAAATGTACCTTTTCTGAAATATTTCTCATATATCTGGGAATAATGTCAAGGGCAGGTGGAGGCAGAATTAGATGAATATAAATGATAATTCAATCTACCACCAATTATAAATGCTTCCAGAAAACAATCTAAGGTAAATGGGATAGAAATGTGAGGCACTGGGACTGGGAGCATGGGGACTTTAAACTATATCACTGCAAAAATTGTGAGAAGGATCACAGGTGAGAAAATGAATGAGTGATGCCCCAAGACCAGTAGTCCAAGTTTGTTTGATCTTATCAGTATTTAGAGAAAAGTATAAGAAAAAAATTCACTAAATCTTATAGATACTGAAAATGTTAGAATTCTGATTTTTATCTGGGATGAAATTATATTATTGCTTTAGAGGAGAACTATGTTAAGAACAGATTGCTGGAGAATTTACAGTCTGTCTTGTAGAGAGCAAAAGAAATGTTGAAATTGGGTAATTTGAACTTTCTTATTAAACATACTGTTTCATAATCTTCAGCTCTCTAACATTGAATTTATTGTTTTGGGTGATTATCTCACTTCTGGTCATCAGTTCGTTAATTTTATTTGTGACTTCCTTTATAATTTTAATTATAGGAAAAATGTTTCCTTCCTAATCTACCTATCATCTTAGAAATGCATTTAAATTATGTGATTTCAAATTAGTTCTTTCCTATGTTATAATTTCTAGTACTTGATTGCCTATTTTATGATTTCTTATGCTTACTTTTTGAATGTTATTATTTCCTTTATCTTTATCTTTAAACATACATATTCAGACATTTGAAACACTACTCCACTCATGCACAAACCTGTGCATTTATGGACTTTGCTGAATTTCATTTGCATCATGAGATTTTTTTCTACTACTTTTAACTTCTTGTAACTTGTGGTTTACTAGCAACTTATTCTTTCTTCTCTCCTTGTTCCTATCATATTTCCCTCAGTATGTACAGTTCAACTGCTCTTATATTAATGACTTATAATTTCAGACTCCTGGAGAGGTAACATTTCTTGTTTCTAAGACTTGAGAAAAACATGGACATCTCGTTTCGTACAAGCTGGGCATTCTTACTACTTTCCTCTTTTCTCTATAATTACATTATATCTGACTACACATGGACAGGATTGTGAACACATCTATCATGGCACTATCAGGAAACTATGAAGAGAAAAGTGTCGTAAACTCTCCGGTTTTTGAAGGACATGATATTGTTTTTATAGATCTGAAGACTTTATTTCCATTGGCAGCTTCTAATTTTAGGATCTTGATTTAGCTTCTCGGTCTTTAACCCACAGGTTTTTCACAGGTCTTTCAGTTGTAGCACTGAGCATTATTATTTTAGTTATTTTGTGCATTTCAAATACAAACACTGAATACTCCTTTTTATAAGAAGTTTTTTACTTTTAATTGCATTAATTAACCTACACTCAAAATCTTAGACTCCAGATATCAACAAATTTCCCTCTTGCAGAATAGTAAAATACACATTACATTGAATTTTAGGTGAGTACAATAATCTCACATTACAACATACTAAAGGGTGTTTTCAGATAAAATTACATATAAACAAATATATTAGAAGAGGATAACAAAGAAGTCTATTGTAAAAAGCTTCTTTATTTTTTAAATGATGATATTAAAGAGCTGTCAGATAGATAATATAAATTATCAAATTGAATAAAAGGAACTTTTACAATTGTAAGTACTAGGATCCTCCGGGTAAAATTGTCAGTTTTCTATGTCCTGTCTTAAGCATCTGTAAAATGGAATTATGAGTTGCTTACTTTTTTCTGGAAGAATATTAGTATCCTGTAGGGAATTTGTGAAAACATTTTGATATGCTTGTATTCATTTAAAATAAATGCAGCACATATTAAAATTTTTATTCTATACACGTCTATAATTCAGAGATATAACAGCTTGTACTTTTGAAAAGATTATTATAGATAATCCATTTGTTTGTCCCCAAAGTAAGTATTTTCAAGTATCTTGACATGAATATAATATTCATTATACACACATAATTTTTGAATATGTGAAGCAATGTATTTTCACAATTCTACATAAATTTATTATACATAATGATAATAGTGTGCATAAATAGAATCAAATATACAAATCATATGACCTTTTCAATAGATGCATAAAAAGCATTTTATATCATTCAATATTTCTTTATGATAAAATCCTGAATAGGTTAGGTATAGAAGGAACACACCTCCCTATCAGGTAAATGATAACAACCACTAAAGGACACAGCCAGCCTGTATTTGGTGGTTCCCACAAGGACTGCTTGGAGTAACTCCAAAGATGCTTTGAGTGCAGTTTTAGAGCTGTATCTTTAATGCATAGGCTAGGGAAGTCAGTAGGATGGATTTAGGTGAGGTGACCCAAAGGGAGCGGTGTGAGATCAGGGCAGTAAGAATGACCGATACATGGCTATAGCAATGGGGTGCTGTGACCCAACAGGTGGGGCAGGTGTGTCATGTTGTACACATTGGTCCTAGGCTCAGGCCTAGGCAGAGGCCCCTAGGATGTTGGAATGGGCTGTAAATGTGTTTGAAGCTCAGGAACTCAGGTGGCTGGGGACAAATTAGGGTCAGATCTATCATTTATCATAAAATAGTCTGTCTATGACAAACAGGAAGCCAACATCCTACTGGGTGGGAGAAAATTGACAGCATTTCCCTAAGATTAAAAACAAGACCAGAATGTCATTTCTCAACATTTTTGTTTAATAATGGACTGGTTGTTTTAGAGCAATTGGGAAAGAGAAAAAAATATTCTTAAAAGATACCCAAACAGAAAATGGGTAAGTCAAATTGTCCTATTTGCATATTGTAATAATTACTTTTCTGTCACCGGACAAAATACTCAGCACTCACAATTTAAAGAAGAGTTCTATTTGGCAGTTTACAACGTTTTCCGTCCATGGTTAGATGGTTCCAAGGCAGACATGGCAAGGGGGAAGAGCGTAATGGAGGTGATTTCTCCTTATGGCAACCAGGAAGCAGAGAGAGAGAAAAAGAACTGGGGATAAGAATACACATTTCAGTGACCTACCCCCAGTGATCCACCCTTTCCAGTCAGGTCCCCCCTCTAAAGACATGAATTTTTTGAAGACATTTATATCTAAATAATAATGAATAACACATGAAAGTTTTGAGGACCTTTTATATCTACATAATAATGCATATGAGATGACTTTCTATATTAAAAAATCAGCTATTAAGAAAGATTGCATTGAGACTTTTATAAGTAAATGGACACGACTTGAGACCATACTCATAAATAAGATAAATCAAACCCATATGTGTAAACACCGTGTTGTCTCCCTAGTGTCAGAAACTGAAAAAGTAACATGATCCAAAATCTACAATAAATACTATGTAAGGGTAAAAAACTGTTCGAAGAACAAAAGTAATTGGGAAGGGAAACGGGGGAAAGAGGGAAGGGAAAAGGAAAAGATATAAATCTGTATATATGTATATGTAAGATAACTAAAACAAACATACTGTTGAATGTATTCATTATTGAGAAAGAATGGTTAATACTCATATGATTAGATCAATTTTACATGTCTATATCTGTTAATGTAAAAAACCATTTTGAAGATAACGATACACAATATTGCAACCATTGTCAAGTTTCTATCATCCTGTTTTGTAAAACTATAATGTTACAGTTGTGCGTTTACTCTAGTCGTTTGTCTCTTTTGCTTTTTGTCTTTCTTATGTCTTTTTTTCTCTTCAATAAAAAAATAAAAAAGATAAAAAATAAAAAATCTAAACACTTCATCAATAAATTATTAGAAATGTCAAGCAAATTCAGTAAACAAACCAAAAAGGATACAAAATCAATGTTAAACTCAACATAGAAAAATCAATAGCTTTTCTGTATCACAATACTGAACTTACTGACAAAACAGAAAAGTAACCCCACTCTCAAAGACTACAAAATATTAAAGTAAATAGGAATAAACCTAAGGATGTGAAAGAGATCTGTAATGAAAAATAGAAAATGCCAATGAAACTGATTATATTAAAAGGTGGAATTGAGATTGTTAACATTGAAGGAATGGTTATGGGTATCAAAACAATCCCTAGGTTCAGTATAATCTCCCCAAAAATATTAGTGACTTTCTTACTGAACTTGATTAAACAATCCTAAATTCAAATGAAGTACAAAAGACCCTGAACACTCAAAAGGAATGATGAGTCAAAAGGGCAAAGTTGGAGGTATAACAATCCTTGATTTAAATACATGAGCAGAAAGGCACTGGGATAAAAAAAAGACATATACCAATGGAACAAAATAGAGGATCCTAAGATAAATTCACATGTCTTCAGCTAACCAATTTCAACAAAAGTGCAAAAGATATATTTTGGAGGAAGAACAGCCTCTTAGACACACTACACTGGGAAAACTGAATATTTACATATAAAAGATTGAAATTCGACCCCTAGCTCTCACTATGTGCAAAAATTTACCTCAAATGGATCAAAGACCTTGATATAAGACATGAAACTGTGAAACAACTAGAGGAAAACTTAAGGGAAACATTTCAAGATGTTGGCATAGATATGATTTCCTGAATACAGTCCCAAAATCATAGGAAACAGAAGCAATAATTTACAAATGGGGTTACAACAAATTAAAAAGCATTTATTCAGCACAGGAAATAACTTTCAGGATGAAAAGATAATCTACAGGATGGGAGAAGTTTTTTGTTACTGATTCATCTGATGGAGACTAATATCCAGAATATATAAAGAACTTTAAAAATTAACATAAAAACACATAATGCAATAAAACGGCAAATGATCTGAACAGCTGCCTCTCAAAACAAGGGATACAAATGTTCAATGTAAATATGGAAAAAATATTCAGTATCTTTGGCTATCAGGGAAAGACAAATCAATACTACAATGAGATTCAATCTCACGCCATTTAGGATGGTTATAAACAGAAAAGGGAAAAATAAGAAATTTTCACAAGGATTTAGAGCAAAAGTAACCTTTATGCAGTGTTGGTGAGCATGGAAATCAGCATAACCACCATGGAAAACTGTATAGAAGATCATCACAAAAAAAAAAAGACAAAAATAGAACTGAACTATGACATAATCTAGTTATTTGACTCTCATATATATATTTCCAAAGGAAAGCAAGTTAGTACGCAAAAGAGAGACCTACATACTCATGTCATTAAGGCATTACTCACAATAGTTATGAATTGAAATCAGCCAAAGTATTCCTGGGTTATGAAGCTATGGAATTAAGTAAATGAATAAAGTAAAGGAGAGAAGGTAGAAAACAAGCAGCTAGACTTTTTGCAGTTAGGAAAGTAAGTGATCAGGGTGGGAAAGAAAGTAGGGAGAAGGGAATGAAAGAACAGGAAATGATTGGGATACGCTGTATGTGTGTACCAACTGTTTAAATAGAACAGCACTATTATGTATCACAAACATCTGCTATGAAAAAAGAGGAAATAAAAATATGGTATGTGGAATAAAATCCTATCATTTTCAGGAGAATAGATGAACTTGAGAGTATTATGTTAAGGGGAACAAATCAGACACAGAGACAAGAATCGCATTTATGCTTTCTCTCATATATGGAAGTAAAAACAATAAATGAAAAATGATGATCTAAAAGTAAAAGAGGAACTATGAGAGGACAAATGGGAAGGAGACCGAAGCAAGGGAGACAGTGCTAACGGAGGAGAGGGTTGAATGGGGGATGGCCTTGATCAACACACAAGTACATAATTAACACGTGCAAAAATACCTCAGTGAATCCTGCCAGGTTATGCAATTAATGTATGCAGTTACTGTGTGTAATTATTGTATATTATTATAATAATTATAATAATAAAGCAGGTAGTAAAAATCCCTGACAACATACTCTAAATTAGTTTAATAATCCTCATAAGTATTTGTATTTTAATGTAAGCCAAAGAACACAAATACTGTTACTAAATACATCTCTTTATTTTGAACTGGGACTTGAACTCACGACCTCGCGCTTGCCAGGCAGGTGCTTGTGACGCTGAGCTAAATCCCTGCCTGAGTGAATTCTTCTTTTTTTAACATCTTGACAGAAATAACACTTACGATTATGTTGCAATACTAAAATAAAGAGACCTTTTCCGGTGTTTACCATTTATTGCATCAAGGCTTGTTATGACCTTAAAATTATTTGAACTTCTTACCTCTTCCACACAATAAGAAAACAAAAATAAACCCCAAATAATACTACCAATTTATGCTAAAGACCTGGTAGATGTTCTTCTAAATACAATCAGAATATCCCTCTCTGTCTTTGTTAGAACATGGTGGATGATTCCTACTTGAAATTATCTCTCCCAGAATCTGAAATGTCCATCGTGTTAACATTTCAGTGAATTAAAGAAATCATAAAATAAGGTTAAATTCTCTATTTTCATGCTTCCAGGATGATATATTACACATACTGTTTCTTATTTCTCTTACTACATTTACTTAAAAAAATTGTACAATTGTCTGAACATAATGCAATAAATTTAATCAACTAATACATTTCAGAGAAAACTTCACTGAAACAATGTAGAGTCATATGTAACAATAATGTAGATAATGTAGAGGGATATCATATACACTTTCTTAGTTTTCCCCAATGGCAACAGTTTCTAAAACTACAGTACAATTAGGTTATTAATGTAAATAGCATCTGCTGACCAGATAGGTTTTTTGATATACTTGTACTCATGTGTGCATGTGGTGCTCTATACAAATGTGTAACTTTCCTTGTCTCCACCATCACTCTGCAATTGTCTTTTTAAATTTAACCTAACTCCCTGAAGGTTCATTCAAGTCATTGCATTTATCAGTAGCATATTTCTTGTTATTGATATCTATATGTTACATTTTTAAATCTTTCATTTATTGAAGGATATATGGTCTTTCCAGTGGGGATTATTCAGAATAAAGCTGCTATGAATGTATGTGAACATGTTTCACTTCTACGGACAAAATATCTAAGAGTACAATTTCTGAGTCGTATGGTAGCTTCAGTTTTATTTTTAATGCAAAATGCCCAACAGTTTTCCAAACTGACTGTAGAATTTTACATTCTCACCAGTGGTATACGAGTGATACTATTTCCTTTTATTATGGCCAGTACAGGGTGATGTGTCTTTTTAAATTATTATTTTAGCCTTTCTGGTAAAAGGTTGTTGTAATTTTAATTTGCATTGCCCTGGCGTCATTTATATTTTTAGTTTCTATCTATGAAACATTCTAAGTTAAATTTTTACATAATTACAAGTTTGGGGTTAGGTTTCTTCTTTCCCCTAAAGTATATCCAGTCATCCCAGCACCACTTATTAAACAAGCTCAGTGGAATTGCATTTGTATCTTTGTTAAAAATCAATTAAAAATACATATGTAAGTGTGTTTCAAGGTTCTTTATTCCACAATATCATATACAGAAGAAAAGGAATTTTTCAACTAGACTCATTTAAAATAAGATTTTACATTGAATCAGATTATAAAGGTGTATAAAATCACATTCTTTTGTACTTAACAACCATAAAATAATTCTTATGCAGTTACTGTGTGCTTCCATTTACTGAGTGAGGCACAGGGACTCACGTTACTCCTTTGCAAATTTGCTTTTCACTTTTACCTGCTCTATCAATTGATCTTCCCGAATATCACTAATCAACCTGGTGAGC
The DNA here is from genome assembly GCA_004363535.1 of Dasyprocta punctata. Classification (NCBI taxonomy): domain Eukaryota; kingdom Metazoa; phylum Chordata; class Mammalia; order Rodentia; family Dasyproctidae; genus Dasyprocta; species Dasyprocta punctata. Next base: position 31,354 of record RJWM01008307.1, on the reverse strand, counting down.
ACAATATTAGAAATCCTTGGAAGAATTTTAGAACTTCACTTTAACTCCATCGGGAGTTAAATATAACTGCATAGTTAAATTTACTGATTATCATTGTATCACTTTATGATAAAATATGCTTGCAAATGAGTTAATTCAAAAGTAAATTTCAATGAAGTATTTTACTCTCAGTTCACAAACTCAATTCTTTCCACAATTCTGGTTGTAAACCTAAAAGATCACGGACCAAATCAAATTTCTCCATAAGGTCAACATTAAACCTAACCATTGAATTGAATTCTGTCTGCAACGAATTTGGTTTGCAACCAGAATCATGGAAAGAACCAAGTTTATACATAGGTGCTTTGGGCTTTGTAAAGTATATGTAGTGTGACACCGTTCATGGCCAAAAAGTATGTAGCAAAACCTTTGGTAACACATTTAAAAAAAACCTATTTGCTATTGTACATTATTCTCTAGAAAATTTGTCCACATAAAATTCAGATGCCTGAAATGTTTCCATGGTAAATATGAGATAAATCAACAGGAATTTATAAAATAATAGACATGTGAATAACTTTATAGAATATTATAATTTATCCTAAGGATGATGAATCATCACAGTAATGTGTAAAATAGTGATTAAATCCCATTTTGTAATAATGAGATAGAATCATACCAAACAAAAAGTATGAGTTAAAGACATGGAATTTAATAGCTACTGAATGAGTCATAATTTTGTTTAAAGTAAATTTCTTATATGAAAGTTCAGAAGTTCCATTGTCTCAGGAATTTTAGCTATCATAATTTTTATTAGATAATGATTGATTTTCTATTAGATAATTACTTTCTATTATGTCAGTATTTCTGTGTTCTATTACCGTGAGGTAAGAATTATTACTTTCATCTTAAACTAAACAAAAAATACAGGGATAGATTGCCTCACATGTATATTTAACTTTTTCATTACTCTCTCCTGCCTTTTTAACATGTAACAGAATCTATCTAATGATTCAACATTTGCCTCACTCTCGGCTTTTGATCTTCCTCCTGATTGCACCCATCATCCCCGGCCCTCATACATGTTGCTATGGTTTGCTTAAGTTTGGCTCCTCCTCTTGAGTATTTACTGTTAATCATCTCACAATATCTCCCTCGAAGTTTTAGTACTTTTCACAATTGTATTTTTGGACATTTGTTCCTTATGCTTTATTTCTCTATGCAGTTTCATTCGCCTCTTAATGTATTAATATACTGTCATTTACAAAGCAATGTATGTAATCGTTACTGAACATAAAAGAGATGATAATTTTTAAAAATCCCATTGACAGCTTATGCAGAATTTTCCTTTCACTAGCTCCTTTAGAATTGTATTGGTAAAATGAATAATTACAACAATTTAGCAAAAGTCAGGCTTTTGGAACAACGACAAGTCTTAGAACTCTCATGAGCTCATTTTTTTGCTCCCAAATAAAACCAGTTGAATTTCCCTCTTGTTTGTTTTATCATTTTGTCAAAATAAAGAATCGAGATATAGCACTTAGGAAGTCTTTAGGCAATTAGTTTCAACTTCTTGCTAATATCAGACTAGTGTTTTAAAAGCATTTTTCACTGTGATAACACACATACAAAAAATGCACAAATCTGAAAACTACAACATGAAAATCTACGTTTAACCACTATTTACCTAAAGAAATACAATACCAACATCTCATAAGCTCCATTCTTGACTCGACATGGTTATTTTTCTTTTTACACAATTAAAATGCAACTATTAACTTGACTTCCAACGTTTTAGACTATTCAGGTACTTTGATTCGTTGAGTATATTTATTTTTGCATCCAACATATTTTCTTATTTTTGGTAGCATTTCCACAAATGAAACACAAGCAGCAGACTTGTGGCAGAATTAGAAAAATTCTTAGGCAATTGGTTTTAAGCTTTTATGCCTTGTATATAAACCATCATTAGATTTGATGTGATGATGGCTCCACGCTTTTACAGGTTTATGCTCAGTAAAAACAAAAGTAATTTAAGAAACAGGGCCTAATTTGTCCTCATCAAAATATATAAGAGAAGATATTTTGAGAAAGTATGTGTAGAAGTAAGGACAATTAAAATGTATTAGGTCCCCTTTAGATTGCTGTATCTCTCAGCTAAGGAGCCTGCAGGTATAGTAATGATTTTGGACATGCTGTTTCTAATGAGAATGCTGAGGTTATCTCATGAATTAGTATGCTCTAAATATACAGTGTATTCTGGAAAGGCCTCGAGTATATAACTCACTGGAAAACTTAAATTAAAATTTGGCTCTGGGGAGTAATGCATATTAAAATCAAATTTTGTAAATTTGCAATTGATTTTGAAATTGTTCTGAAGCTGAAACTATATGCTCAAAAGAAAAATACAATGAATGTCAAATACACTGATTGCTCTATGTGTTGTCTCTTTTATTAGAATATGCACTTTCTGTTTTCTTTTATATTTTCTAGTGTAGGGAAATGGAAACATTGTGATAAGCCCTGTGCATCATTCCTCTCTACTGTGTAATTAGTAAAACAGAATTTTTTCTATCAGTGGTTCTAATATGCTTTAGAGTCAGGCAAAAGAGAAAAACTTGATCATAATACTCACACTTTGACAAGTCTAACTATAGATCTCTAGCTGTGCTTATGGGACTAGAGATTAGAAATTTGGGTATATGCCCAAATACAAGCAGAAAAGTTCTGACCTAGCAACCCTCAAGTCCCTCAAGGAGACAACTACAGATAATAATATTTTGTTGGGAGCAAGACATACAGATGCTGGGTAAATATTAGATTCTGTAGCACATGGACTCTTCAGTTTCTGAAATATCCAGATATCATCATAACGAGTCTCTCAGTCTGGTTTTATTTATTTATTTATTATTTTTATTTATTTTTTTGCTATAACAGAATACCTGACCCTAGGAATTTATTAGCCATGTGAACTTATTTGGTTCATGCCCTCAAGGCTGGTAAGTCCACATACAGGGCTCTTGCATTACATCAGCATCTTTGTGGTGTATGATCACATGATGGAAGGTTGATTCGCAAAAAGGCCCGAGAGGAAGAGAATAAAAAAGAGCTTAACTCAGTCATATAACATGCACTTTTGCATTAACTAACCCACTTCCATGGTAAAGGCATTGGCCCTCATGACCTGATAATTTATGATTAGTCCCTCCCTTGGAAAACTATCAACTTGGGTATTAAATTTCTAACCTTTGAACTTTGAAGGACATATTTAAACCATTTCAAGGTAAAAAGTTTGTTTCATTTTTGAATGAAAATTTTCTTCCCAGCCTTAACTTTCATTGTATCCTCATGACAAAATGACCCATTAATGATCAGAAGCTGTAATTTTTGCAGTATTTATATTAAGCATTACTTTGATTATACTTGGGTATCAAGCATATGGAAAGGTAGCTGTTCCAACACCATTTATTAAAGAGGCAATCATACTTTCAGTGAAGATGTTTCACCCCTTTGTCAAAGATAAGGTGGCTGAATGTGTTTGCAATTGTTTCTGCATCTTTTAATCTGTTGTGGTGATCCTCAGATCTACTTTGTTTTTGCCAGTACTTATTTTTTTATACAGTAGCTCTACAAGTCAGAGAATGTGATGACCCCTGCCTTGCCTTTGTTGCTCAGAATTTTTTTTGCTTTCTAGGTCTTTCCTGGTTCCAGTGAATTTTAAGATTGTTTTCTCTAATTCTGTAAGTATGCTATTGGAATTTTGATTGGGGTTCCATTAAATCTGTAAAACAATTTGGGGAATATGGCCATTTTCACTATATTAGTTCTTCCTATCCAAGAACAAATCTTTCCATTTTCTGATATTCTCTTCAAGTTCCTTTTTCAGAGAACAGTAGTTGTCAATGTAAACATCTAAAACTGGACCCATTTACTGTAGTTTTCAATGTAAAGTAGTGTAGTTGTCAAAGTAAATGTTTAAAACTAGCTCAAAGTCTCTCACCATACATAAAACTAAAATTGAAATGAATTAAAGACCTAAACATTAAAACAGAAACGCTAAATCTGACTGAAAGCAGAATAGGCAAAACTCTTGAAGACATCCGTATAGGTAAAAACTCTATGAACAAAACCCTGATCACACAGAAAATATTACAAAGAATCAACAACTGAGAGTTTATAAAAAGTTTTGCACAGCAAAAGTAGTCAAAAAAGTGAAGAGTCAACCCACAGAATGGGAAAACAACTTTGCCAGTTCTTTCTCTGAGGAAGGACTATTAACTAGAGTGTAGAGAACACAAAAAAATCAGATCTCCCAAATTTAAAGACTCAATCCAAACATAAGCATTTAAAATGAATAGACACTCAATAGATGAAAAATACAAATGGCAAATAAAGATACAAAAAAGAAACGTTCAACATCATTGGACATTTGAGAGATGCAAATTAAAACAACTTAGACTTTTCATCTTACTCCAGAAAGAATGATTATTATCAAGAAATCAACCAATAACAAATGCTTGCAGGATTCTGGGGAAAATCAAACCCCTCTTTTACTCTTGGTGGGAGTGTAGACTGGTGCAACCACTTTGGAAATCTGTATGGAGAGTCCTCAAAAAACTAATACTAGGGGTTCCATTTGACACAGCTATTCCCTTTTTTGGTATCTTTTCAAAATAATTAGAAGTATGATACCACAATGATGCACCCATGTTTATAGCGGCACTAATAGCTAAAATACCAAACAGCCCAAATACTTATCAGCTGATGAGTGGATAAAGAATATTTGTCTTTTTTTATGCAACAGAGTGCTATGCTATCATAAGGAAGGATAAACTTGAGATAATTCCAGGCAAATGGATCCACCTTGAGACCATACTCTGGTGAAATAAATCAGACACATGTGCTTAAATATCACATTGTTTCTCTGATGTAAGAAACCAGAAGTATGAATAAGAACCAAAATATATAATAGATATTGTGAAACAGGATGAAAATGTTCAAAACAAAAGAGAAACTATGGGGAAACATAAAGGAAGGAGGGGAAAAGAGAAAAACTTAAAATTGAGACAAAGCTTTTGTAAGTAAGGAAGGGAAAGGAAAGACTGAAGGAAGTAGAGAGTAGGAAATAAAGAAGAATGAAGATATACCATCTACAGGTACAAATTCCAAAATGGTGACTATGATCACTGCATCTGAAATGTATGTATAGAAGTAGTTAATTAAAAATGACTATACTTGGATGACTCTTAGTAAAGAGCTATAGTTGCTAAAATATCCTATGGTCATTAGAAAATCTCAAAAGACACAGATTTATAAAATTTTGCCATCATTTGCACATTTAGGGAAGTTGTATACAGCAAAACGTACAAATTAATGGTATAAGTTATAATCTATGTGACATATTTGAGTAATAAAAAAACTGGAAGGTACTAACACAAGCTTTGGATATACATATGTAGTTTCTATGAGAGGAAAACAAAATTTATGAGGCAAATTTTAAAATATCTGCCCCCTAGAGGAATATAATGTACTATATTTCTGGAGAATAGGACTCTTGCTTAAAGAGTAAAGTTTTATATATACTGCTTTTGTCACATAGCACAGTCAATTTATGAAACAAAATCTACAATAATCAATATCTTCCTACCTGCAAGATGTCTAAGAATCTCTACAAAACACACATTTAACATAAATTCATAGCACGCAACATTAGAATGAAATTCAAAATACATTTCTGTTTGGAAATACTTGTAAACACTTTCTAAATCATTTAATTATTTAAAGTACCAAATATAGCAATAGTTCAACATTATGTAATTTACTTGTACTTTTTTCCTACATTTTAACTAAAAAAAGTTGATGGTGCTTTGAACTTGAAAAAAAATGAAGTCAGCACTTTTATCACCAAGTAAATAGCTTGGAAAAGACCAATTTGATAGCTAAGAATGAAAAAAGATTAGGAGAGATAAATTATGTAAACTTTCTTTATTAAAATTAAAACTATGCAAATATTTCATTTGTGTTTTATTTTAGCTGAGTTAACCAATGACTGATTACATCCTTTTGTGGCATCTTAATGAATATTATGTTTTTTCTTTATAATTTTTCATAGCTCTCAGCATATAATAGAGAATTATTTTTGAAACTTCAGTTGTAAGAGCAGAAATTGCAGTTCTGCAACAACTGAAAATAGAGCATCAATTATAGAAAAATAGTTTACTTAAGAGTTTCTCTTCATGTCTAGTCTCCCTCTTTTATGCATCACAAGAAAACTTTTGTACATGAATCTTATTCAGTCGGTCAACCAAATATGTATTTATCAAAACATTTACTGATCAAACGTTAATGGATCGTATACTCTTTAATGGATTTTGCACTATGTCTGCATGAAGTGTGTGGCAATCTGCTGAAAACAATTCTTAAATATCTTCATGCTTCTTTCTTCTCATATGGCATTGAAATCTACCAGTCACTGACCCTGACCTCACCAGATGCTTCTTCCTTCCTTTCCGTCATCAAGCAACTGATCAATCAGTTACATGGTGTAGACTTTTTAGAATTTTCTGGATTTGGATGAAACAGCATACCACAGAATATCAGATATAGCTTTCTGAGGTCCTCGACATGATCAGATGATTAAACCAGAATACTAATGCAATCTCCCAATCAATTTGCTTTACCAATGGAAATCTGAGACATTTTCCTCACCTCTCTCTTACTGACTACATTTAGGAATCCTTCCTGGTAATAGCAGATAAATCCTGCTAATGAAGTATGTGAATTTTCCTAATAGTTCTTTCTTTCTTTTTAGACATTATGTGTGACCAAGCCTTTATAATTCATTACTTTGTAAGTTTTTGTATTTTTCTTTCCTCAATCCCAACTTCTGCCATGTTTACCACTAAATTTTGTGAACCAGCATTGTAAAGCACTCACAAAATAATTACCTGCAAATCAACAGTTTTCTTTAAACTGTGCTGCCACATTTTATTAAATACCACATATTTACAGAAGGTCTTTTCTCAGTAGTAAAATTCCATTTTTTCTATGCTTATAGAGATCAGTTTTTCCAGGAAAAAATAAAAATCTTACCTTGGATCATAATGAACATCTGTTGGTAAAAGATACTCAAGATTAAAAATAACAAAACAATAAAAAAACTTTAAATTTGAAGGAATTTATATTGATTTGATTTACAAAGTAAGGTACTAAACCAAATCTAAAGATTTAAAGAAAATACAAATTTTTCCTTTACTCTCCCACATTATGCTGCTCTGCTTCACAGGGCAAAACTCAGAGTGGTAGGTGACCCATAAAGAGGCCAATGAATTGCTTGTGCTGAATTATCGGCACCCCTCATTCTTTTAATGAACTGTAACAACCGTGCAATGAATCAGTCTGCTATGGGGCAGATTCCCTGGGGGTGAGCAGCAGAGCCTGTGAGACTAAATCTCTCAAATGAAATGAAATCTGTCTTCAAAGACTACTAATAATTTGAAGAAATAGCACTGCAAAAGAATGTTGAAATGCCTTCATGACTGAAGTGAAGATTGTAAAAGTAGTGAATAAGCTGTATTTCAGATTTAAGTAAAGTGTAGGTTTCACAGATATGTATAACTCTGCTTGGTACTGAGAAAGGATGGTTTGGAAAAATAAATTCTTTGCAAAATATTATGCGAAGAAGAAAATCATTTTTTAAGTTCTTCTTTCCAAGTTCTTTGCAGGAATTGCTTCTCAGATCTGCACAAAAACCACAGGAAGCAGATATATTTTGCCATTAAAGAGTTTTTCTAAGTTCCACAACTTTAAAATTGCTGAAGCCTCGTCTCAATAGTACATCTGTGTGAGTCCAAAATTGATGCTTTTTCCTTATTGCATCCCACAGGTTTAACATCTGGTTTTCTCTTTCCTGGATATCATAGATATTTTCTAGGATTGGACTGGATTTTATGAGAAATTGATTTAATGTATTTTAAACATGTGAATATTTCCTGTTTCTTTGCCAAGTATTTTTTTCATTAACAATAAAATAAGTTATTTCTTACAAGAAGGTTTAATACAGTTCAAAAAATATTATGTACCAGATATCTGCCAGAAAATGGGCATTTCCAACACAAGAAAATATCATCTGAAGGACATCATTCTTAACTATTTTATCCTTTTCTGTGATACATCAAGTGGCTTCTCTGAACCACAGTATTCACATGCCTATTTGAAGTTCAGCCTCTATCAGTTTTCTCGTCCATTTTTATATCTTAAATGCCAGTTATAGAATTTTGGCTTCCAATTTGTATTTCCATTGTGTCCTCACTATTATTTTCCAACTGGGCTAAATCTTTGGGAGACCATATGATTTTCCTGAAAGTTCTTAAACACAAAAAATCCTGTGGTCTTCATAAATTGTCATCATAATCACCATTTAAAAGTCAAAATATCTTTATTTAAATAAGAAAAACTCAACATTTTTTCTGTTCCATCAAAGTCCTGGTACAGTCCTTTACTAAATAATAGAGTAGCTTCCGTTTTACAGTATTATGTGTTGATCCTTCTTCCTCTAATGTGTATGGGGAAATGGAGCAGAAGTAAGGTCAGTAGGGACAGGTTTCTCTAATATTATATCTAAGATTATTCATCTGCTGACTTACAAGTTACTCAAATATTGCTGTTTCTTTAGTGGGGAATTCTATCAGTGTTTTCAGAACCGCTACAATTCCCACACATACTTATATGTACACACACAGACATACATGTACACAGACACACACACGCATACACATAACCACACAGACACACATGCAACCTTGATGTTGGAAAATATGGTCTAATCCTGTAGTTTACTGTCACTTTCTCATAGCCATATACCAGAGACATCTCTTTGTTCTGATTTCCTGTCATCCTCTAGGATTTTCCAAAAGCCAGTGCTCTTCTCTCCTGTGTAGACCAAAGCTGAATGACCCACAAGATCCACACAAGCACTGTCTTCAGAAATTTCTCTGACAGTGATGGTAAATCCCAAAACAGAAGCTTTCCTCTTTTCCTTTGCCACCAAAACACATAGCTAATCTCCCATGTTGTAGATTACCATGAAAGTCAAGGTCCTTGTCTAGCATGTCTTCCAGAAATGTTGAATCATAGATCCAGCTCTCCAATAATTCCATAAACTGTCTTCTAAAAAAACCAAAAAAAACCAAAAAACAACAACAACAACAACAAAAAAAACGATGGATCTCACTGGGCAACAGTAACTTTTTCCAAATGTATCTCCTTCAAAAATTCCATTATCCAGTTATGCAAAAATGTAAACTCTTGTGGAGATATGTAATTGAAATAATCCTGATGTTTTTCCATTTTCTTCCTTTTGCAGCCCGAAAGAAGGTTTGCAAAAGGTGTTAGATATCTGCAGAATTATTTTGCCTCATTTTAAACATTAAAATTTAGCATTCTGTGATAACATATGTCTACCTTACGTTCCCATTTGGGTAATGCTAAGCATATCAAATTAATGTAAAAATACATGATATACAGCCTTCCATTTTATTTTCAAGTCAGTAAATGTCATTCCCATCCATCTAAATAGTGAGAAAATGACTTAAGATACAGGTTGTATTCCTTTTTCTTGACTTTCCGTACTTGTAACCTATCAACAATTACTACAACTACTCTAAAAAGTGTAATGTAACATGACTCTAATTTCACCACCAGCAGCCCATTTTTCCCTCTCATTGTGAACTACACAATACTATATCTCATTGATCCTTCTGCTTCCATTTGGCATAACCCTCGCCATCTCTTTATAATTAAATTATATTATCCACAAGGACCTTTAAAAATAAAGCAGATTTTACCTCTCTTCTGTTTAAAACCTCATTGCCCTTATTAACAGCATAATGAAGTTAAAAAGAAGAATGCCTTGTAAGACAAAACACATGTACATATCCTCTATCACATCTTCTACTATCCAGTCACACTGGCACCTATTATTTCCATAAAAATGCCAAGTAAGCCTAACTCAAAGGTTTTCACATGGATTCTTCATGCTGTATGTTTTCCTACTGGGTCACTAATAGACTCATCCCATTTAACATTCAAGTCTCAATTAAAGTTATATCACTTCCAGGAATTATCCCTCTGATGACCTATAACCTCCCGTTCTTATGAGTTAGTTATCTTCCCTTATATTGCCGCAATGTAGATTTCCTTCATAAAACCTGCTAAATTTATAAAGCATTTATTTTGGTTTTATATTTTATTGTTTGTGCTCACTAGTCAATAAATTTAATGTCCAAAGTAGTAACTCTCCTTTTGACAAGTACATTTTCAATGAAAAACTTTTCCAATTGAAAATTCTACATTTATATTTTAATTGTAAATCTGTAATCCATATGCACCACAAAAGGTTTTTCACTGTACACAAATATTTCCTGTGGATACTTTTAGATGTTTAAGTTTGATTCAGTAAATTCATTTATTTATTCATCCACAAGCTGTAATCATCTTGCATTTTTTAATAAATACTCAAATAAGCATTTGATATACAATATGATGTAGCAAGTGCAAGAATAAAGTCATGGCTGACATGAAAACAACTATATGTGTATGTAAATGGTGGCAGATTCAATATATAAGTGACATCAGGGTAGTAGATTAGATACAGATTTTTAAAATAATTTTTCTTGGCACATGTTTGCAGTACATAATATTTACATTCATCACGAGACCAGGTGTAGGTACTTAGTATACCTTAGTTGTTTTTATTCTCATTTTCTCACCTCATTTCCTTTCCTACTTCTCTAGAGTCCCTTACTATTTGCAAATTATCCATCTTCCTGTTTCTATTGTCTATCTATTTTGTATTAAAAATAAATTATACTTTGGTTTGCTTATATAAGAAGTTATTTGAAATTTAAACTTGTATGTCTGATTTATTTAAATAACATTATGATCTCAAGGTTCATCCAGTTTTCTATGAGTGACTCGAATTTATCCTTCTTTATAGTAAAGTTGTACTCTATTATGTTTAAATACCACATTTTCTGTATCCACTTATCTGCATTCATCATTGGATATATTGGCCACTTCCAAGATTAAACCATTATGAGTGGTGCTGCTATAAACATGGGTATGTATATATCACTGTGGCATGATAACTTTAACTCTTATTGTAAGATATCTAGAAGAAGAATAGCTGGGTCAAATTGAATTTCTGGTTTTTTATCGTTGTTGTTTTGAGAAATTTGCATACTGATTTCCATAGTGGTTATACTAATGTACATTCGAACACAGTGCAGAAGGGCATAGCCTCAGCCTTGCCAGAATTGTTACTGTTTGTTTATTTATTCGTTTTACTGGTAGCTATTCTTTTTGGAGCCAGATGGGATCTCAATGTTGTTTTCATTCACATTGCTATGATTATCAGAGATGTTGACCATTTTTTTCATGTATTTTTTGGCCACTTGTACTGTTTATTCATTTCAGATGTAGTTTTGGTGGTTAGTTTGTTTATTTTCTGACAGGGTCTTGTTATGCAGTTCAGGTTAGCCTTGAACTCACTATGTAGTGGGTTCACTTGTAGGGCAGACTGGCCTCACACTCGTAGCAATATTGCCTCAGTCTCCTGAAGGCTGGGATTATAGGCATGTGACATCAAGTCTGGCTTCAGATATAGCTTTTTCTTTTCTTTTCTTTTCTTTTCTTTTCTTTTTATTTTATTTTATTTTATTTTATTTTTTTTTGCGGCACCAGGGATCGAACTCACAATCTGATGCCTGACAAACAGGCGCTTAAACCACTGAGCCAAACTCCCAGCCCTAGTTTTTTGAGGCAGGGTCGCACTATGTAGCTCAGGCCGATCTTGTGCTCACGTTGTAGCCCAAGCCGGGCCTCAAACTCACAAGGCTCCTCCTACTCAGCCTCCTGAGTGCTGGGATTAAAGGCAAGCACCACCACGCCCACAGATACAACTCTTAAAGTTAGTCAGTCAGAATTGTTTTCTCTAGATTGAGCATGGAAACAAGGGTTAGTAATGATAAGTCGAAGTAAAAGGAACAGTAGAACAATAAGGTTGGGCCAAAGAAGAGCATGTAGATCAATTTATAAATGTAAAAATATGATGATCATTAAGTTGTGACAAAATACATTTTAAAGATGCTGAACTTAAAATGGACATATAATAAATAACAGCATGCTTATGTAAACCACACCTGCTCACATTATCGCTTTGAAAAGATACACCTCAGACAGTCAGAGAGAAGTACGGATGTTTCAGTCATCTAAGTAAGAAGTAATGAACATACTAGCTGTGTCAGTGGCATGGACATGGAAAGATATTCAAGGCAGAATTATAACAATAGAAATACATGTGGTGACCATCATTCTGAAAAAATGAATGGAAGGTCAAGGCTGACACATTAATTTCTGACTAAATGGTACTATGGTTCATTGTAAGAACTGGAGCAGTGTTTTTCAGCAACTACTTCTTATACTAAATCATTTTCAATACCAACATAAAACCTAATAAGCTGCTATATGGCATTTGTATCTTTTTTCATCTTTAGCGAACAACCAACTATTTTTTAATCTTTATGAATTTACCTATTCTGGCTGTTTCGTGGTAACTAAATGACATATGTGACTTGTTTTGTCTTGGCACTTATCCTTAGCAAGTTGGTTTTTCATGTTATTGCAAAACTAAATATGTGTATTTTCTTCCACAACATATACTTCCAGATTATAAGAGTTGTAGCACAGTAGTAATCACTTCCATGTGTGTTCCAAGAATTATTTTTATATGGTTTTGTTATTGTTTGAAATAGCCATCCTAAGAGTTAAGAAGTAGAATCTAATTTTGATTTTTACTGTTGATTTTTCCAATGTTTAATGATGATAAGCATCTTTATATTCATTTCTTGACCATTTGGATATCATCTTTGGAGAGATGTGTATTCAAATCGTATGTCCATTTAGAAAACTGAGGTTTTCATTATTTGGTTGTTGTAAAGGAGTGTATCTTATGTTTAGCTGGAAAGAGTCATGGAAGGAAGGTAAAATGTTCTTACCAAGGTAAAGATAAGTAGATTTTGAATAAGAACACAAATAGTTGTCACAATCATGCTTAGCCTTCCCTGTCTCATTCAGAGAACATTCTGTTTTAGCACTTACTTCATTCAACAGTTTTCTTTGATGTTGAGGAGTGTTAAAAGTGAAAACCAGACACTGTGCTTTATATTGAAAAATACTTATTTATTTGTTAATTTAGCAATGATTTGTTTACTTTGTTCTAATAACTGAGAATACTTTCAGTAAAATTATTTTATCATGTTGTTGAAAACTAAGCATATATATTGTCTTAATATCTATACCTGAATTACCATAAGAGTAGTAAGAGCAAGATTAGTAAGAGCAGTAACATAGTACTAATCATTTCCAGTAGAATAGTAGTTACCCTTAAAAGGTCATTCATTGGAAACTAGTTGATAGATTTTTTTTTTTTTTTTTTTTTTGCGGCACCGGGGATCGAACTCACAACCTCGCACCTGCGAGGGCAGGCACTTAAGCCGCTGAGCCAAACTCCCGGCAATAGATTCATTTAGAAATCTTAATAGAAAAATACTTAGAGGTTAGGTCATGGTTTTATACATTTAGCATATAGAATTTAGTTGATGGGAACTAAGTTAGAAAAACTCTTCATCTTACTTTTTCAGCTTAATACTGAAATAAAAAAATAATTTTGCTATTCCCAAATATATGTCTGCCCTTAAATGTGTTATGAATGAGTTTAGCAACTGGATAATATCTATAAACACATGGCTAATATCCTTTACCAGATGGCAAAGTAGAGCAGTGTATTTGTGCACAAATTCTTGTTCTCTACCTACACATTTGTTTACTCAAATTATTGTGTTTTAGTTATTCAGTAAGAAATCTCTTATTCCCTGAATAGTAAAACAAAAATAATGGAGTATGATTCTTTGAGTCTGAAGTCCAAATTTCAGTTACTACTTTTCGTAGCTTCATAATGTTAGCAAGCTGTGCAGTTTTGTCAGTCCTCTAACTTTTGTTTGATTGTTTAATTAGTAATAACTTCATAACTTCTTCATTAGTCATTAGTCCTGCATTTACAACCACATCTCCAATACAGTCAGTTCTTCCAGAAGTAATTCATGCCTTGAGGATGTCTTTATTGAAATGATTTAGCCTGACAGTATCTCATTAAGGTTATTTTCTCTTCTGTCTCAACTGCAAGGGCTGGGGTGTGATTTCTTGATTTATATTTATGACTTAAATATGTACTCCACTGACTTTGTGGTTTCTTATTCAAGTGATGAGTTATTAACTACTTTTCATCTTATCTTTAAAACTATCAAATTGCTTTTGTTCTTAGACTTCTTCAAATATAATTCTTCACCATTTATTTGTAAATGTTTGTGATTTAATTATTAAGTATAGACAGTAGAAAGTCAATACTTTTTTGTTTCATAATGCAAGTTTAAAGAAATATTTTTAAAGAAATATTTGTGTCTAATGATCTAGAAATTTTTCCAAACTGACAAAATATTATTGCTACTTGATTATTGATAAGTAATATTTATTGGTTTTTTGTGTCAAAACACAACCTAATGGTTTTCTAGATTATATCACTCAATCTTTATAAACTTGGCTATAGTACTGATAGTATCTCCATGCTAAAGATGTTACAGAAAAATAAGTAATTCATGCAAAGCTAATATGTAATGAAAACTTGCAATTTCTGAGTAGTTGTTATAGTCAATTGCTAGTTTTTTTTAGTTAACAATACTATTAAGAATAAAAATACAGAATAATAAACACTGAACATAATTTTATGTAAATAAAGTAAAAGAAATAATTTTATGCAATAATTATTCTCAAAAATATCACATTATACTAGGAAAACTGTAGAAATAGCTAAGGTAAATGATCAAAAATGTGTGATTAGAAGGATTTTGTATGCTAGTTATTTTTATTTTTCTATTGTGTGTGCTAGAAAATCTATGCAGCATATACAACTGCTTTAATTCATAGTTTCAGTACTCAGCTGGGTTCAGTTTTGCTTTTTTAAAAAATCTATCTCTTCATTGCTTGCCTTATTAGATAATATAATTCTATCTAATTAACGTTATAATATTTGGGAACTCTTTTTGTCTATTTTTCCAATCTGAACAGCAAATTTGTTTGGTCCAGAGTGTTCTCTTTTGTGTAATGTAAAAAATTTTGGAATAGACCAACATTTAATTATTCCCAATAAAGATCTGACTTCATGTGGAGGGTGCAGGAGTTAACAGAATTAGCCACATGGGACCCACATTTGGCTGGAGCTGAACTGCACTTGCACCATTTAGTCAGGTAAACTTTCCAGTTGTCCTTGACAGAGAGGCGGGAAACAGCTTTCTTTCCACACAAATTTATTGTTTTAAAGAAAATGAATATTTCCCTATTTTCTTTGTGTTTCTTTGTGCAAATAAAAACTGTAGAAATTGCCGGGTGTGGTGGCGCACACCTTTAATCCCAGCACTTGGGAGGCTGAGGTAGGAGGAGTATTGTGAGTTCAAGGCCGGCTTGGGCTACAAAGTGAGCACAAGGCTGGCCTGAACTGCGTAGTGCAACCCTGCCTCAAAAAACTAGGGCTGGGAGTTTGGCTCAGTGGCTTAAGCGTCTGTCTGGCAGGTGTGAGGTTGTGAGTTTAATCCCTGGTGCCACAAAAAAAAAAAAAAAAAAAAAAAAAAAAAAAAAAAAAAAAAACCTGTAGAAATTTATGCAAACAAAAACTGTAGAAGAGCTAGTGTTTCAAATAAAGCAGAAAATAGAGAAATGGTAAATGTCTGAAGAGACAGATATGCTTATTTTGATTTGAATGTTGCACAATGTATACATACACTGAAACATCAGTCTGTGAATACATACTATATTTATGTATCAGTTTGAAAATTGGGGAGATAATATATTTCCATGTGAACATAAATATTGTTCCTGTTATTTCACATGAAAACAAATTCTTTAATATTAAATGTTTATTGTTGAATGCTCTTTAACTTCACACATTGAGCTTTTTTGACCTGTGGTCTAGAGATTTCCAGCTGGAGAAACGCTGCTAAATTTCAATTTTTATATTTGTATCAGTTGCAGTGCTGTTAAACTACAGAAGTGCGGTTCATCAGTTTAACCTGATATTCAGGGTAAGACTGTTGGAGGAATACATCTTTCACAGAAAATTAACAAACAGCCATATAGTACCTAATAGCCTAAGAAGCTTAATCTATTTCCCAGATCACTTAAACTACTATCTAAGACTTTTCTCTCTTTTTTTCTCACTGAGAAAAATCAAGTGCAATATCTTATTTCTGCAGATTTGAAATGAAATCAGACTGTAGTTTCTTTCAAACATAAATCCAATAATTGCTATTTGGTCAACATGCTCTTATATGGATTATTTCTTGAAACCAAAAGACAATAATTGAGCTTAAAGTGCTATGCTTAATATTTCAGAGTAATATATAGCAAACGCAATGGAGAAATTTTTCTGTCAATGTGGATTTCTTAATGGAAATTCACATAAATGAGAACCTAGCAATTTGTAATATATTATCTCACTCTAGTTAAGACCAAGCTTCATTGAACACATGGCTGTTCCCTATACATAATAAATTACCTCTTGGCACTGCAGTTCTTTTAAATAAATATTTTCTCTCTTTTAATTTTAAATAAGCTTTTACCATCTGCTCTGTCCTTTAGTTGCAAATGCCTGAGAACATAACTTACCATTTTCCCATTTACAAACTGCAGACAGAGAAGTGATTTGGTGCTTGGCATGTCTACATTCTTAATACTACACAGTCAGTATTTGTTTTCCTTTTCTCATGCTTCAGATATATTAAGAGATATTATTTTATTCTGACATACTGAAATCTTTCCCAGCAAAACAGAACACAAACAAGGAAGAATGATTAATTGAAATACCAAGCTAAGGCCATTTCAGCCGAAATGTAACATTTCTGAAGTGCTGTAATCAAATAGCAGAGACGTTAAACCTAATTGTGTCAGGTGGATGCCAAAAAGTTTATTGTGCCAAGACTCTGGATAAAGAAAATCTATTTGTCTCCTAAAAGGCACAAAGAACAACTCCCAAAATGTTTGTCTGTATATGTAAATAAGCTAAAATTCCAGAAACATATTGAAAATTACCTGGGCATTAAATGACTTCCCAACACAGAACAGAGGATTGGCACCTTAAATCTGGTTAAAATATGAAAATTATGCTCAATTCAACTCAGATTCATGAAGCCTTCTCTTTGAACACATCACTGCATGAAACTTAACTAAATACATCCATAATAAAAAGCTGCTGATCAAAAAAATCAAAAGAAAGGAAAACAGGAAAAACTAGTATATTAATTTATAACTAATATTACTAATAGGAAAGTGACAATATTTTATATAAGCAAAACTTGGGAGTTTTCAAGGCTTTATCTATTCTCCTTCGAGGCTTCACTACCTCTAAAGAGATTCTTCTTTGTATTTGTCACTCAATTCAACATTTTACAGCTGTCAGAGAGTGGACTGTTGGACCCGAGATGCTGAATATTGACCAAGCCCAGGTGTATTGAGTAATACTATGTACCCCCAAGTCCTCACATACTTTTGATGGGGCTGAGTTATTGGTTTGTTATCAGTTTGTTGTCTGGCAGGGGACTGGCAATGTGAGAGCTGCACCCGCCCAGGGGTGGAACCAACATACAATGTAAATGAGCCGGGTTTTCCTTTTGCAGGCTTCTACCCTCTCTCTCTCCCTCTCTCACTAGCATTTGCTGCTTGCTGCCACCATGAGCAGCAGCCGCGCCATGCCATTGCTGCCTTGCAGCCAACTGAGGATGGACTGAAACTCCCGAGACACTGTAAGAATAAACCTTTCCTTCCCTAATTTTGGGTGTCAGGTATTGTGTCTCAGCAACGAGTTAAAAGTAGCTAAGACATAATTTGGTACCAGAGGAGTGGGGTTGTTGCTGTGACTATTCCTGATCATGTGGTTCGAGAACCTTTGGAAATGGCTTGCAGGGAAAGTTTGGAAAGGTTTGGAGATGTTGCCTACATGCTTAGATCTGAAACGGCTTAGGCTGTTCTGTATGGGAGATTCTGGTCAGAGCTCAGGAGACCAGAAAGTTGATAGAAAGCCTGCCAGTAAAGACCAGGCTTGGGAGGTTTCTGCTTGGAAGAAGGACAGCATTGATTGTTGAACTCCACACAACGTGTGTTACAGCTTGGCAGAAAGTTTGTCTGCATTTCTACCCATGCCCAGAGACTTTGCCTGAGACTGAGATTAAGGGCGATGCATTAATTAATCTGGCAGAGGAAATCTCAAGGCAGCAGACTGTTGAAGTGGTGGTCTGGCTATTATTGGGGGCGTATAGCCAGGTTTATGTTGGGAATAAAGAACGAGGAGTCTGGCGTGATGATTTAAAACCTTGTGAGTTTGGCCAGGATGCTGTGGACTTTAAAGATGGAGCTGAGACCTTGATTGCAGAGAAGGAACAAAGGAATAAAAAAGATGGCCCAGGGACAGCTCAGGAAGGAGCGAGCCCCAACCCTTTGCAGCCTCATGCTTTCAAAAGTGAAAGAGTTTGCTCAGAGGAAAAAGCCACAGAATGCCATGTCCCAGAGAGGCAATAAAGGCCACAGGAGGTTTCAAAAGGTTCGCAGCTGCACCAGGTCCCAAAATGGAGGTGGCCATGCTAGACTCCAGAATGGTGGCGGCATAGAGAAGCTCTTCCTCACAATCAGGTTCAGAGAACTCAGGGACCCAGGCAATCAACCTCTACCACAAAGAGAGAGGAAAGTCTCACTACTGCTCCAGCCTGCAGTGGACCTTGGCAACATCCATGTGGCACTGGTTTTAAGTACAAGAAAGGCTAAGGCAGCTTCTGCCTTGCCTGCAGAGAGCAATTTGTAAAGATATAAGGGTAAAGCCGAGGATCATGGATCGTCCAAGGAAAGCTATGGAAGTTAAGACCCCTGAAAGTGTCAGGGAGGTAGAATCTCTCAAGTCTTTTGGAGCTTGCAACCAGATTTCTTCAGATGCTGAGCAGAGAAATCCAGGACTTAATGTTTGTCCTGCTGGATTTTGGACTTGCTATGGTTCCAATGCTTTGTATTCCCCTGTTTGTAACTTTTGGAATGGTAATATTTATCTTGTGCCTTTATATGTTGAAAGTGCTTGACCTTGTTTTCATTTGTACAGGGGGTTACAGTTTAGACTTTGCCATAGATCTCGGAGATTTGGGACTTGGACTTTTCGACAGTGATGAAACTGTTAGGACTTTGGCAACTCTTGGAGATGGACTAAATGACTTTTGTATTAAGAATGTACATGAGTCCTTGGAAGTCCAGAGGTGGAATGTATTAGGTAATGCTATTTCCCCCCCAAGTCCTCATATACTTTTGATGGGGCTGAGTGATTGGTTTGCTATTGGTTTGTTGTCTGGTGCAGGGATTTGCAATGTGAGTGCTGCATCCTCCCAGGGGTGGAACCAACATACAGTGTAAATGAGGCAGGTCTTCTTCTTGCTCGCTTTTGCCCTCTCTCTCGTGCTAGCGCTTGCTGCTTGCTGCTGCCAGGAACAGCAGCCCCGCCATGCCACGCTGTCTTGCAGCCAACTAAGTATGGACTGAAACTCCTGAGAAACTGTAAGAATAAACCTTTCCTTCCCTAATTTTGGGCATCAGGTATTGTGTCTCAGCAAAGAGTTAAAAGTAACTAAGGCACCAGGTAAATCTGGAATCCCTCTACAATTCAGGGTCAAACAATGGAGAGTGTGGTAAGTGTTTCAGAATTAGATCACAGACAAATCAAAGCTCTCAGGTGCTGCTGTTCACTATTTTCTTGTAGTCCTTGCTAGAGCTGAAATTGGTTCTCATTATTTAATATGTTGAAATCACTTAGGAGTATTTATGTCTTGTCACTGTACCCATTCTGCTTCATATGCAAAACAGAGTGGGAAGAGAAATACTAGTATTTAAAACTAAGCAAAAATTTAAAAGCTACAGATGTTCTCATAATTTTAAGAGGAGTAAAATAATCCATGCAAAATGATGTGTTTTTCTGCTTGATATCAATATGGATCTATCATCCAGTAATACTTCCTTGTCATAAAAATTCCCCTACAGAAGTAATGATTTACGTGTAACATTAAATTCAACACAATTTGGATACAGAATACTTATCAAATATGTCAATCTTAATTATTTCTGCTAAGTAAGAATATGGCATCTATGAATATCTCATACTATAATTACTTTGGAAAATACTATATTGTTATACTAGTGTGAAATAATATACAATTATTTGCTTAACATTTTAAATATTCTTTCCTTTCTTTGTTAATGATATGAAATCCATGGTAATTTTTAGTTAAATAATCTTATAAATTCATTATAAATATCCTTTATTTTACATTCTATGTTAATTTTAAATTTTGTCATATTTATTTAGTTTTTATGAGCAGAAAATTTAATATTAATCATGACTCAACAAATCTTGAATTAATTCTGCTTCTCTAAAATACTCTTTCCAAGAATGTAAGGTCTAAATCATAGACTCCTGCCATTTTACTTCTAGTAATTATCCCAGAGATGGACATTTAACCCAGAAAGGCCCACTCAGAGTATATCTTTCACCTTATCTATAATTGGTTACTCCCGCATGTTCCTTGGGACCAAGCCAGGCTATGAGAGTTCTTTCTCAAAATTTTTATCCCTGAATCTAAGAAGAGTCAGGTTTATTTCCAGTGGAAAGAATTGACAGATGTAAAGCTGAGGTATACATGTCATATAAAGCATACATAGACTAAATATTAAAGCTGACTGCAGAAGTAGCAATGCCTAAAATCTAGGAAACACAGTAATGGAACTATGCTTATGCACTATGCTTGTGTACACTTGACCTTGTATGCACTTGTAAATGTGTCACACAGATTCTAATTCAAAATTATCTTTTCCAATACTGAACACAACACATTCTCTTGTTTATCTTCTAAGGTGGAGTGCTACAAAAATGTTTAAGAGCATGGCGACAGAGGTCAGACAGCCTTGTTTGGGGAATACCATCATGTCGCTGCTTTCACAAATGACACTGTAATGCATTAGGTGAGGGTGTGGTAAAGAACACTTACTTGCTCAACAGATAACCCCTTTGGTATTTTGGAGACCTAAGGTCCCAGTTTCTTTCTGAGTTTGCTAAATGCATCTGCTTAGAAGAGAAATTTATGTCTCCTAATACTGGCAATCTCATCTGACAATTGTGCAAGAAAAGAATTTGTATTTCACCAGATTGTATCCTCTTTCATCTATAAGCTTAGTGGGAAATACACTAGGGTCAATAAAAAGATAAAGTCATGATAAAAGTTCCAATAATTAAATACTTATGAAACTGTAGAAAAATCCCACTTATTTTTCCCATATTTTTGTCTTCTTTGTAAAAACACAAGGCTTAATAATTATGAGAAACAGTGAATTACAGTTTCTGAATCAGGGAATGAGGCACATAAACTTGTCTATGTTAATTTGTATTAACATAGTATTTAATATCTCTGAATCAGGAAACCATAATAATTGTGTCATCAACAACATATTTTGTTCTAAAGTCTAATGCATACAAATTTAGTAAGGGAATCTATTAAGCCACAAATATTGTAGTAGAATATAATTTTGTAGTTTTTGAAAAATTTTGTTCCAGAATCGGTTGCAGTCTGAATTAGAATATACAGTATTGTGAAATAAAATTCTATCTCCTTCAACACACACAATTTGTATAGTTACAACAACATGCCCTAAAATCATGACTAGACATTGTTGACTAATACAGTTACTATAATTGTAGAGCTCAGCAGGAAGATACTGCATATTCAAATTTTAATTTTCTTTCCAATTAAAAATGATTTATGATATTCATGGTTCTTTTATTTGCATTATTGTAAAAATTTCAAGCCCGATTGTTTAGCTTATTAAAGGCATTAATTGCATTTTCAGTCTTCCATCTCTCATTCTGCCACTAAGTAAGAATCTTAGGTTTTATTATTAAATTTATGGTCTCTTCTTAGTAATTGGGAAGGTTCTCAAGGCCTACCTGAATAATGGATAATAAGAATATTTTAAGCGTCCATATATTAGGGTATTGACATTTTTGAGATGTTACACCTTTTGGCATTGAACAAGAAAACTCAGCAACAGTATAAATTCAGTTAATTTCACTTTTCTCAAATATTTTTGGGCCATGAGTCATACAATAAATCAAAACATCTCAAAAATCTTGCCTTAGGTGTTATTTCTTACACTGTTCTTTGAATGTGAGAAGTACTGCAGAACGTTCAAGGCGGACAGGGAACAAAGACCTTCATTTGGAAGGATTGTGGTATTTATTTGGTCATTCTCTGAAAGTACAAGTTGAAAAATGATGAACAAACTTAAAACAAACTGAGCACATAACTCAAAATTGCTTCTTAGTGAGACAATTTGTCTATGTTTCTATCTATATACTGTACCGAGATTCATATATCTACAGTTTATAGGTATAGTTAAATCATTTAAAAATCAAGTTGGGTGCTAAACACTAGTACTTACTATTCCTACTACTTACTAATTTATCATTTTATTCTTTCAACAGTTTTTAAATATGTTTTCTGGTTTACAATATATTGCGTTGTATTTTGATAACTTTTGGCACTTTTTTTCTGCTAGAAGTTCTATTTAATTGTTAACATACATTTTTCTCTGTTTAATAAGAATTGAATTTACATTGATATTTTTAAGATTATTCAAGGGCCTTCTCTGAACAATGAATTTTGATATATTCTGGGTTCACATTGGTTGATAATAGAAAATAATATACCAATTACAGCTTCACATGTAGTACTCTGCTTTCCCTAAAGGACACCATAAAGAATTTCCCTACCAAAGTTTGGGAAATATTTAATATATACAGGGTCTTCAATATCATCCCCAGATTGAGTGATACGGAAGGAGGATTCACAGGATTTGGCATAGGATTCTACGCATGACTAAAAATTATTATAGCAGAAGAATATGAAGAAAAATCAGCAAAGGAAAAACATATATTAGAAAAAATACAGAAGAAACCAAACACAAGTTTCTGAGAGTCATCTCCTAGAAAAATCACATAGGACACATTTAACTCCACGAGCAGTGAGTTGTGAAAACACATTTGTGAAATGTTTCTCTTGAAGATATTTATTAGAGACTCAGCTCACAGGTCAATCTGCCTACTATGCAACAAAATTCCCAAATGTAAAGTAAGCATTCTTCATAAATCTTATTATCTAAGCACAGTTAACAGTTTTTAATGACTGGTGGGAGCTCTCCTAGAAACCAAGTCCCTTAAACCCAGTCATGGCAATCTTACAGTGGCCTTTCTAAGGATAATATATCTGACTTAGGTCTGATACATCAATTCTTTTCTGAAAATATTTTTTTCTTATAATTTTGGAAAGAAGCGCAGCATCCTTGAAAAAATTGAAAATGGCTATGCTCTGTAGGCCTGCCTTGAGAGATGAGATTCTGCAGCTGAAAAAAATAATCACTGCTTTCAAGTGAAGCTGAGAGTGTGATAGGATGCCAGAGTCCATGTAGAAACACTTACTTTCTATAATTTTGAAGCCAAACTGACAGTGTTTACCTCAATGAGGAAATGGTAAACACAATAATCAAAATAGGATCTTTGTTCAAGAGAAATTGTTCATGATACATCCCTGAGGATACGTGAAATGGACAGACAAAAAGGTGCATTTTGGAATGCATGACCAAAACAGATAAATAAGCCAATAAAAAATTTCATTGAATCTGACAATTTAGTCTAACCATCAAAATAGATACAAGACCTTTTCAGTTGTCAATTAAAAAAAAATACAGATCCTTCTGGATGAAGGTGAACTGGGTTTATCTGAAGAAGGATATTGCAATAAACTCACACATTCTCTGTATAATTCTTCCTCTTTCCTGAAGGGTCCTGCACCTACTCAAACAAATAACTGTGTGGAGGAAAGCAAAACAAGGGGAATATCTAAGAGAATCTTGGACAGTTATTGTGACAGGCTGCAATCTTAACTTTGTCCATTACAGTTTTATTTAGGTTTGTTTTAGATCTCATTGTAATTTTTTTTATTTCTGTAGGTCTCGTAATGTTGTTCTGACTTTTTTTGTTTGCTTTTATTGAACACTGACTGATACACTTGTTTTTAGATAACCATGATAGTGCTGGTAGAAATTTTCCACTTATGTCCTCCAGGAAGCATGGAAGAGGTAGTAACAACAAAGCAATAACATTTCTATAGTGAGTAGTAGGGACTCATCTTCTCAGTTAACAATATACACCTGCATTCTTCTGAGAAAACTCAGGATTACAAGGAAGACCAAATGAAGCAAATGGAACACTTCTCTGGGCCAATACTGAATCAAAGACAAAACTACATCTTTCCAGAATTAACACAAAGAAAATTGGAGAAATTCAAAAGTACATTCCCACTGAACTCTTCAGTTTGGTTGAAACAGAAGATAGATGCATCGAAAGAATTACAGAACTTTTATTATGAACATAATTAGGTGGTTTTCCAATTGCAACTTCTATCCCAAATGTGTTTTTCTTTCTAAAGCAAATCAATATAACCCCTAGCATCAGTATGCTATTATTGATCCAGAGATAACTTTTCCCTTCTTTAAACCAATAAGCAGCAAACATAAAAGCATTCTGCTTTCACCTGGCAGGGACAGCTGCTCAGCAAGACACTTCCAACTTAAGCCTCTATCTGCTTTCTAAGTTTTGAAAAACAGGAAGTAAAAATTAGAAGATATTTCTATTAAAAGTCTTGCTGAGAAACATTTTTATTCAAGAACATGTAAGAAATTCCATGAAAATACAAAGATTTTTCCCTCTTGCTAATCTTTAAGTGTAGTGATTTGTAGCATATTGCAATATCCTCTTTAAAGTAATGGACAAAATGAAAGAAAAATATATTAAAGTATCAGTTTCATGAAGAATAAGTTTTTAAACACACACTGGTTAGTTTAATACAAAGTGAGGTGCAATTCCAATTGTATTTGAATATTCTACTCCAATATACTCAGTAGAATTGAAAGACTTCTACAATTAAAACCTTTAGTTAAACTTCAGATTTCAGTTGGAACATCTGACAGTCAGCCTTATGGGTACCAGACCTTAGGATGCTTGGAATTCTTTGAATAGAAGAGAGTGCTATAGTAAATCTATGGTAAAATCAATTAGGAGATTCACTTAAAGGTCCCGATTTCTCTCTCTCTCTCTCTCTCTCTCTCTTTCTTTCTTTCTTTCTTTCTTTCTTTCTTTCTTTCTTTCTTTCTTTCTTTCTTTCTCTCTCTCTCTCTTTCTTTCTTTCTTTTTCTTTGTTTCTTTCTTTCTTACTTTCTTTCTTTTAAATCATTCTTTCTTTATTACAGAGTGTCTTTTTTTTTCTCCAAAAAGACTATTCTTCTGTCTTTATAAAATTTGAGCTAGGGGCAACAGGTGAACATACTTTGTATCTGAGCTATCCATCCGCTGGGTAATACTAGCTACAACCTTAAAGGAAGTTGTGCCCCGTGGCATTCACTCTGCCTTCAAGTGAACAAACTTTGGTTGAAAGTATATATGAAAGCACACACTAGTCATAGATAAAAATTCTCAGAAACTAAACATTATGACTTCACTCTGCCTTTAATTGACCCATAAGGATTCATGTAAAATGCTTTATCAATAGTAGAATAAGATTAAAGTAAAAGGAATCTCACTTATGTGTACATCAGTTTCATTTTCTGACTTTGACAAGATAAAAGTTCATTTCTGTGTTATTATGACTCCATTCAGGAACACCCTGGATACCTCCAGAGAATCTCTGATACTGTGCAAAACATTTTAGGTGAGAAATACCATTGCCTCTCTTTCAGAAAGGTGAGACATCTTGAGGCAAGGATTTTTATAGGTCCGTGGGCAACACTTAAGTGGATATAATGGCAATAAACCTAGACATTTCTTTGTTCTGGTGATTACAAATTTGAAAAGAACAAAATTGGAAGTTATTTATATGAGATGAACCTCACAAAACTCTGCAAAATGAGTGTTTCGTGTACACATACAGCAAATAGTCCATTCTAGAGGAGGTTCTTTAAAGCAGATGGAAAAGCACCCATGTTTTTATAAATGTGTATAATCTTCCAATGAATTAAAACCAGAAGTTGTTATATGTAACCAGAAAAATAAAAGAGCAGTTATTTTAAAAATATATAGTGGTAGAATTTTCCCTAACAGAAAACAGCTGAAGACATACAGTGTATAGATGTTTGTTATAGTAGTTTCATGTTCACCAGTGAACTTGTTTCCTTCTGTTTTCTACCTCACTACCTTATTAACATTCCTTGCACTTGCAAAGTCAACTCATTCTCAAGAATTGTGACTGGAGCTCCAGCCACCATCTCTGCATGCCAAGAAGCAAATGAGGAAAGACTGTTTCAGAATGACCCTCCCAAGTGCAGTAAGCTCATTTTGCGCAAATGTCTTGTAAGCCCTTCATTTACTTATATTTAACAGAATTTAGTTATATGATCAAACCTGGGAAAAAGCCAAAGAAATGTCTTCTTTTAACAAGGCATATTGCTGCTCTGAATAAAGTTTGATTCTATTAATGAGGAAAGAAACAGAAAATGTGTATTAGTAGTCCTATGGCAAACTCCTTTACTTGTCATCTCTGCGCTTGACCACTGTCTTGATTTTTAAAAAAGGAAACTATTTTGGCAGAAATGTAGTGTAGAATCAACAGTGTATGTATTCCCACTTAGAAATTAGCCTGGTCTCCATGCAAGCTGAGAGTCTTATAGCACTTTGTAAGAATAGGATTTTTTTAGTAAGAAGATATATGCTCTATTCATCATTTAGCATATGGTTTATTATTTCCTTAACTAGAGTAGTCAAGTTTTGGAACAAAGATGTATAAAGGGGGTTGGCAATTGTTTCTGTTCCACAAAATCACCTATACATAAGGAGTTTTCAACCCACAGATTTAGAACCTATTGATATAGAACAGAAAGAAAGATGATTCTATCAGAGGGTACAAAATAATTTTTATTGAATTGGAGATGTTACTTCTACATATTAAGTTCTTCATGTGGTCAAGCTATGCAATAGAACTGGAAAGGAGTATGGATAGAAATAAATAGAACATTTTAAGGTTTCCATTCAGAGTTACGAACTCATCCCAGGGTAAGTACTACTACATTCATTTTAAAATACTGGAAAGAAAAGCTTTGAGGTCACAGAGGAAATAATAGTAGGTTTAAGAATAGGGTAGCAAGAAGCCTGACCTCCAAAGATAAACACATGCTAACTCCAGAAGTTGTGATTATTTTACCTTACACCACAAAAAGAATACTGGAGGTATGATTAAGGGAAGAATCTAGAGGTGGACATTTTTTCTGAATTACACATGTGACCACAGTGTAATCAAAGGGCTTTGATAAATCAGTGAGACAGGAAGTCAGAGTTAGAAACTTGAAATACATTATGAGGTTTCCCTTAAAGCTGGAGAATAAGCTCACGAGTCTAGAAGCTCGGGAGATCTCCAGAAAAAGGAAAATAAATATGCTCTCCTTAAAGCTTCCAGAAGAAATATAGGCCTGCCAACATTTATACTTTATCCTCATAAGATACATGTCAGAATTAAGAACACCAGGATAGAAAATAATACATTTGTGTTTTTAAGCCACTAAATTTGTAGTAATTTTTTATACCAGTAATAGGAAAATAATACATACAACTAGATCAAAAATTAGAGTTGGTATTTATTGAAAAAAGGAAATATGAAGTGCTAAAAAAAGAATATTAAATTATCAATTACAACCATGTGACTGACTATAGAAGTGATGTCTACCCCTTTTAACTAGCATTTAACCAGCTTAACCTTTGGTTTTGCATTGTTTTACTTATATTTTTAATAGGGGAGTTTTGTGGTTGTGAAACTTTCTGTCTTTGTGAATATGGCATATGGACCCAGAATAGAGACAACTAAAGGATAAATTTGTTTTACCTTGGACATCTTTTCTTGAGTGTGGTTGATGAACTAAATGATAAGATTTTGGTAAATTATTTTGAGCATAGTGTCTCTATTTTATGTCATTTGGGAATGATTGCATTATGCTGAATGAGAACAAACTATTAAGTTAATAAACTCAAATCATTACATTCATGCCTTAGCAAATAGGAAAAGAACATTCAAACTAAATCCCATCATTCTCCCATCTGGAATTGTGAATTTGAAGTGAATTACAGAAAGGAACAGCAGGATTTTAGATGATGTTGGAGAAGGTAGTTCCCAGAGTAGTATCCAGTCTCCTGTGGCACAGTATCTTCACCAGTTTCTTTTTGTCTGCTATATTGACTAGTTTACTGGCAACACACCTTTCTCTGGATTCTGTGTTTATGCTCATTCTATTTTTTCTGATGTTTCATAGATGCTGTGAATTATCTTGGATCTTTTCAATAAAGTATCTTCTTAAATTGTACAGACTTGGCTTTACATGAAAAAAAAAGTTCAAATTAAAGCAACAGTAATATTTTAAAAATTATGAGGTAGTATTTTGTTTTGAGTTAGGGATATTTCAAAATTTTACCATGACTTGCATGAAGTATATCATAATATATCTCCTATTCTTTTGTTTTATCCTTATGCATTTTAGACCAAGGATATGGGGGGATCATAATTCTAGATTTCTTAAATTATCTGGAAATGAATCTCCTCAAAAGATGGCTAAGTTAATAAAGATGACTGCATTGTTCAACTAAAAACATTTTTATTTTTTCTTGTTCTTTGAACATTTACATGAGATACACATCTTCTGTTAACACTGTTCAGTTCTAAAGTTGGTGAAAGCTGTCAGTTCCTACAAAGGACTTAACATCTGCAAGTTCAGCAAGAAAATACTATCCAGAGCCATTCGCGGACCAGGTGAAGAGAGAACAATGACCACACCAGTAAACAAGCCCAGTTGGGGAACCTGTGCCATCCACAGGCCACAGCTAAACTGGGAATAGCCAGACCCCAGCCCCTTCCATCGTGCACACTGACAAACAAGAAGTACCAACCCCCACTCATCCCCTCCATGAGTGACCAGATTACCTGGAGAAACAAAAGGCTGTGATAATAGCTATCAAGGTGAAATGTAATTGGATGCCTGTGGTGCTTTGGTGTTTCACTAACATTTCAGGTCTAGGGCCAGTGGTCTGACCATAGGTTCAGAGGATATCACTAAGCAATGTGGCATCTAGGGGGGATCTCCTTCAGAGGATTGTAGCAATTATTGATTCCTCATGGTCTTATTTTGAGGTCCTATACTGTTTCCATTGTTTTGTTGGGTTGGGTTTTATTCTCTTTTGTTTTATTTGACTATGTTAAATCCCACGGCAGGAGAAGCTTTTTCAAGGATAGCAAGATACATTATGGTAGCAATTTTGGATTTACTATTGGCTTGTTTTTAAGTCCTTTATCACATTCATTGTTTTGTTTTGTATTGTTTCTATTCTATTGTGTTCTGTTAGATTTTTTACTATGTCCAAAGTTATCTGCAGCTATTTTGAAGACATCAAGGGGCATTATGGTAAATACTGTTGTTTTCTTAATGTTTTGAAGACCTGTATCTCTTACTCTGGTTTGTTTTGCTCGCTTTTATTCTGTTATATACTCTTAAAAAAATAAGTTTTGGTTTGTTTTATTTATAATTTTGCTTTGTTTTTCAATACTTTATAAAAATAATTTCAGTTGTACAAGAGAGTTGGGATATTAGTACAGAGAGTCCTTGTATTCCATTTACCTGGCTTCCAATGTTAACATTACTCACAGTCACACTATTATTTAAGGTTAAGTAATCTTCACAGTACCATTAATAGCACTAAAATATTTTTACCTGAGCTACATTGTTAAATACTGATAACTAAATTAAAACTGATATAATATGTAAGTTGTTCAGCTTAGGCATTTTGTCACAGTATTTGAAAGCTGAAAAACAGTGTGTTAAATGAAGTTTGAAATTATAGTATTTTATATCTCTCACTGATTTATTGTTTCATATTCTGTCTTATGACATGGGAGGAATAACTATAATCAGAAATATTTTCATATACATTTTTTCTAGAAAATGTTAAACCTTTCTAAAGAAAAAGCCACTTCCATGAAATTGTGTCAAGATTTTAAAAATAGTTATAAATTAGGAGTCCAATAAATACTTAACAAGCTACACCTACCAAAACTTTTGATTAAGGAAAAATATTAGAAACTGATGAAAGTCCAAAATTGGTGATTTTATTAAAGATATTTAAAAGTCTAACCCTAACTATGGAGACAGTGGATTTATAAATTAGGCAATGGATTAAAGAATAAAGATAAAAATTATAGAAAAGTTAGTAACTCTCAACAATACATACAAAATTCTTCAATATTTTGCCTTAAATTTGGATGAGATTTAAAGTGAGATATCAAAAGTGCTAAAAAAACAGGCTTCCAAAGTCAAAGACCCAATCCAAAAATGGGCATCTGAGATGAACACACACTTCTCAGATGAAGAAATACAAATGTCAAATAGATATATGAAAGAATGTTCAACATCATTGATCATTTGAGAAATGCAAATTAAAACAACATTGAGCTTCCATCTCACTCCAGAAAGAATGGCTATCATCAAGAAATCAACCAATAACAAATGCTGGCAGAGCTGTAAGGAAAAAGGAACTCTACTCCATTCTTGGTGGGAGTGTATACTGATAGGACCATGGTAGAAATCAGTGTGGCAATTTTTTAAAAAACTAGGATTCTACCCATACATTCCTCTTCTAGATATTTTCCCAGAAGAATTGAGAGCATCATACCACAGCAATGTATGTGCACTCATGTCTATAGCAGCACAATTTGTAATAACTAAATCTTGGAAACAATGCAAATGCATATCAACTTCAAAATGGATAAAATGATGTATTTTTATATAATGGAGTACTACTCAGCTATAAAGAATGATAAACTCAAGGCTTTTATAGGTAAATGCATGCAACTTGAGACCATACTCATAAGTAAAATAAATCAGACTCTCATGAGTAAACATCATATTGTCTCCCTAGTATAAAAAACTTGAAACAGTAAAACATTCAAAATGTATTGTGGAAGGGAAAGGGAAAGAGAAAGACAAGAAACAACTCAAAAGGAAAGAACTGGTATGGGGGGAAGGAGAATAGAAAGAAGGGCAATGATTACATATATATGATAGTAACCATACTACTAATCTCTATAGTTTATCAAACTGAATGGTTTGA